>JADLZL010003532.1:0-151486 GCA_015844335.1 Chrysopogon serrulatus | reverse complement strand
TCGAGGAGATGGGATGAATGCGGTAGATGACCTCATCGCCTCGTTGATGTTGAACCGCCCCTTCTTCCCCTTCTTATGCAGAGTACCATTGATGGCGAATGCGTCATCAGCATCGAGCTTTGATGTCGAGAGCAGAAGATCAAGAAATAAAAGCGATTGTTGGTCTTACCCTACCGCGTCCGTGAGAACCCAACCACGCCCCTGTATTTAGTTTGGATGGCCCTTGGCGGGAGGCTGGGCAGCCAGTCGGAGGCACAAGCATAGCGGAGTTGGGGATTCGCCGGTGGCGCCGGCGCTGGCGGAGAAGGGAGGTGCGCCGTGGCTTGGCTGGCGAGCTGCTACTGAACGCAGAGATTCATATTCTCCCTTTTATTTATTAAATTAAAAAAAGAATAGAATGTCTGCGGAAATGTTGTCAAGTCTAGCACCAAAGGAGATTGGGACAGTCCCTTTCGAGAGGACAGCAGCAAATAAATCAAAAGACGATAATAAAGAAAAAACATGTAATGCTCACTCAGATATTTAGTGATCCTTGATGTAACGACGAGATTATGTAGGATGGGACATGATCGAACCCGCGGAGTTAAGCTGAACACACTCATGCACGCACACACTTTATCTTTATGAACATCCAAAAGAATAGTACGTACTAAATCCTATAAGTGGCCTCTAAAAGATTGGACTGCAAAATATTAATATTGACAAAATCACTGTGAACGTCTCGTCACCAACGGACATTTACCAACTACGTACTATTGAGAGAATAGCATAGTTAAGTCATAGATTTACGTGAGCACCCGCTTAAAAAATGGGCAAGTTTCATCGTAATAAACACAATCAATTGAGTTAAACTTGGCACACATGGATGGCGTCTTGGTCTGCAACAAAAGTGCACTTATATATGCTCTTGTGTTGTCTCTGTATACCATACTTTTCGCAGCAGACGTATGATGATGATGATGATGCAGCATCGATTCCATGTCATAGTTTTGAAGGTCAGAGGGAGAAAGTAAGACAGCATACGTACACGAAATCGTACAATAATACACGTGCTATAGAAAAATAGAGAGAACACATGAACAATCACTGAGTTTTTTTTGCTTTATTATCCAGCCGGCCGGCACTCCCCCCTTATACCAATAGAAGTTTTAAAAAACAATTCATGCCATTTGGTTCACCCATGTTCAAAATTTATACCATTTCATCTCATATATGCATATGCATATGATACATAGTGTGACATTGACAGATACACACAGGTCAGGGCTAGCTAGCTGGGCTGCACCCTATATCTGCAGCATATCACAGCAGCCACCCTTGCTTGTTTTATCTCCATTGTGAACTGATCTCGTCTCCTCACCGACCGACCCTATATATTCGAGATCGATTATCACGGACGAGGAAAGTGAAAAAAGGAAAAAAGAAAAAGAAAACAAAGAGAAAATTACACATGCAGGCCAGCAGTAAAACTCCAGGCCCGCATGACAGTGATGATTGACACTTTGTAGCAGGAGTATTATTTATATGGGTCCCTCCGGGGCGTGCTTGGGAATCCGCGCCCCATGCACGCCGCCGTAGCCAGCTAGCCGCGGCGGCGCGCGCGGTCGTTGTCGGGGGTGGCGTCGGCCTGCTGCAGGCGGAGGGTCTCGTAGAACCGGTTGATGAAGGCGTCGAAGGTGGAGTCGGCGCGGGCGTCGAGGCCCTCCGGCGGGTCGACGGGGAAGGGCGAGTCGGTGACGCGCAGGCGGCGGGCCCCGGCGGGGCTGCGGCCGAGGCTGAGCGCCAGCATGGGGAGGGCGTGGCCCCGGCCACCGACGGCGACGGCGACGCCGATGAAAGTGCCAGCTGGTCGGCGCCGGATCCGGCGGAGGCGTCGGCGGCGTGCATCTTCTCGAGCGCGCGCGCCACCTGGGAGAAGTCGAGCCCGTCGCACCCGGTGCCACTGCTGCCCCTGGCGCCGCCGCGGCCGCGGAGCCTGAAGGGGAAGAGCGCGCGTCCGGGGCCCAGATGACCGCTGGCTCCTCGGCGTCCGCCGCCGAAGCCGAAGGAGTAGGACGGCGTGGTGGTGCAGCTGAACTCGACGTCCCGCGGGTCGTACGGGAACGTGACGCCCGTGGTGGCGGCGGCGGGGAGCGCGGAGGAGGAGGAGGAGGAGGCTGCTGATGGAGCCCGGCCGCCGGAACGGGACGACGAGGAGGACCCGGAGGAGGACGGGCGCGGCACGACCGTCATGTGGCTGTGGTGGTGGTGGTGCGCTGTGGCGGCGAGGAGGTCGCGCAGCGCCTTGCCAGCGAGCTTGCCGCCCCTGCCGAGCAGGAGGTTGAGGTCCATCATGAGGCGCTTGCGGCAGAGGCCCTTGCGCAGCATGTGGTAGACGGCGCGGAGCACGGTCATGAGGCGCTTCGCGAGCCCGTGCTCCATGCTGCTGCCGCCGCCGGTGCTGCGGCCGGTGGCGGCGGCGGCGGCGGGCTGGACCACCGCCCGGCTGCTGCCGCTGTCGGGCTCCACCGCCATCGCTGGTACTCTGTGGATCGTCACCGACGGGCGAGTGTGGTCGACCGAGTCAGGTAGCAGCTAGCAATGATGGATCGTTCGTTCGATGGAATGGATGGATTGATCTCGTCACGTGAGGTACCCGAGTGGGTGGGGTGCTTTTGCTTTGTTGGGCTTGGATTGGAGAGGGGAAAGAGGAAGAGGAAGAGAGGGAGAGGGAGAGGGGGAGGGCTTTGCTTTGCTTTGGTGAAGGTGGGATGGGATGTGATGGAAATCATGGAATGGAACGAATGGGATGAGGAGGCTGGGGCGCTATTTAAAGAGCGGCGGCAGCACGCACCCAGGTGCGTCGCGGGCCGGGGTGTGGGGCCCACTGGCAGAGGGACTTAAGAATTAAGCAAAGAGAGGGCACCCGGGGGTGGGGGGGCGGGGGTGGGGGGGCGGGGGCGTGATGAGCGACGAGGGCTTGGCTGCCTCCTCCTCGGCGTTGGTGGTGGTGGTGGGGCGGACGGGGGGACCATGGACCGCGGTGGTGGTGTGCGTGGCGTGGGCAACTGCCCTGCTGCTGCTATGCGTGTCTGCGCCGGCCCGAGAAACAAAAAAAACATTGCTATTTCATCAAAACAAAATTGCTACAACTAGAGAAGATGGAGCCGTACGTGACTCGTGAGTGGACGATACGTGTCCGATCCGTCCGTTCACAGCAAATTCAGGACCCAGAGCAAACTACTTGGCTTGTTTGGCTGTACCAAATATACTCCAATCTATATGGTTTTGAGGGGATTAAAGTGATATTTTAGTTTAAAATACACCTCAATCCCTCCAAACCGCACCGGATCGGAGTGTATGTGAAGTGGAGCCAAACAAAAAGCCTAACAGATCTTGAAAGAAACTAAGGGGTGTTTGGATGGTGTGGAAAAAGTTACTGCTTTTGTGTCACATCGAAATGTCGGAGGGATGTCGGAAGGGGATTTTGAATACTAATAAAAAAACAAATTACAGAACTCATCGGAAATCATGAGATCAATTTTTTTAAGTATAATTAATCTGTCATTAGCAAATGTTTACTGTAGCAGCACATTGTCAAATCATAGATTAATTAGGCTTAAAAATTCGCCTCGCAAAGTTATCGCAAATCATTGTAATTAGTTATTTTTTTCACTACATTTAATACTCCATATATGTGTAACTAAATTCGATGGGACGAGGGCAAAAGTTTTGCCCTGCCCATCCAAACACCCCCCCTAAAAGTGACCAAAGCACACGTCACACGGTGCGAGCGAGGGAGATCGATCGACGAAGCTAATCACTTTCTCGGTGAAAAAATGATTTTTAGAGTTGTCCTAAGTTAAATAATTTTAACTTCGACTAAAATTTTAAAAAAATATTAAAATTTATATTATTAAATTAGTATTATTAGATTTACAGTAAAATATATTTTTATAATATATTTATTTTATATTATAGATATTGTTATTTTTTATAAAAAATTAGTTAAATTTAATTGACATGATTTTTAAAAATCACTTCTTTTATAGACGGAAGGAGTAGCTACTATATATGGCGGCGGCGCCGTCCCTGGCTTGTTGAACCGCCATTAGCCCAGCGGGCGGGAAGTAACGGGCACTTTTTTCCCTTCCTTCTTGGTGGCTAAGAAAGAAAGGGAGTGGATGAGGAGGAGGATCGGATCGGAGGCGATTATCTATGGACGATGATGATCTCCATTCTCTGCAGTCGTCTGCACGGGTTAATTGGGACGTGTTTGTCGATTTGCACGCGCTCCTACTCGTACAGTACGTGCAAAAGCAGCTCTAGCATTTTCATTCCCGGCCGGCCCCTAACAAAGGGCGCTAGCTTTTTATTTGCAGCATTTCGAAAAGTTGTGGCTACTACATGTGTAGGGTTTTCTGTTCCCGGTTATATTTAGATATATATTTACGTGCCACACTGGGGAATAAATGAAACTAAAGTAGTGTTAAAGGCGTCAGTAGATGGTTAATCATTCATTTCACTAGGCTGATGTGATCGATCAGGTAGCGTAGTGTGTGGTAGTACGACGGCACGGCTAAGATTAACAAGTGATTAAGTCGCCTTCCGGGAAGCTTCCAAAAGAACACGGTAGGTATCATGGTGCCCTTTGCAAGTTGCAAGTTCGATCCATCCATCTTTGCAGGCAGCAGGCAGTGACCCATGCATATGCTAGCTCAAGCAGAAAGCATATGCAAACTGAATCATGCAGAATATCTACTCCGATCCCCACTTCCCTAGCTACAACCATTCCGCCTCTGGTAAAGATTGTTCAAGCCACAGTTTAATTTCACAAAGAAACAGCATAATAATTTTATGTATTATCATGTTTTAATATAAATTTTATATTATGCTGTTTCTTTGTGAAATTTATATTATATTGTTCATGTTTGTAAAACATGATAAGACATAAAAATTATTGTTATTACCCAAATTTTAATTTCGATAAATGTTCTTAACGTTTAAATCTTACTAGTATAGTATGCATGCTTGTCTAGTATTATATAAAAAACAGAGAGATAGCAAAATTTAATTATAAATATTAATATTATTTTGTATATAATTGGTTAAAGTAAAAAAATTAAAATGAGAACGACTTCTACTTTAGAATGGAGGGAGTAACACCTAGCTAAACAATAGGGCTTATTCAGAGCTGTTGAGCTTCTTCGTCCATATAGATAGAAGAGGTTGCGTCAAAATTACTCCTATATATATATATATATATATATATATATATATATATATACACATACTATTACGTAAGATATTCAATTCCATCGAGTTTCCTGCAAGTTCTTACGCCCCATATATGCATACTAAATCGATCATCGACACTATATATTCTACAGAACAAATTGACAGCATGCATGTCACTGTTACATGTAAAGTTATGAGCGGTACTGCGTAGCGGACATTAATGATATCTCTGATCATTTTCCTTATTACATCACCTGATATATATAGAGTTGTATGTTTTCTCCCTGTATACAGTGGCGGATTCACGCCCCAAGCTGCCCGGGCAGCAGCCCCTCCCGGGAGCTTAATTTTACCTGCAAAACACTGTAGCTTAGCCTTTAATCTGCCATTGATCAACAGCTTAAGCTCTAATTCTTCATTATTTAGCCCCCCTTGGGGTGATGATCCTGGATCCGCCCCTGCCTGTATATATAATATAGAGTTAAATGCACCGGGAGGTCCATTAACTTGTAAGTAAGTTTCAGTTAGATCCATCAACTTAGAAAATGACTTTTTGAGTCCATTAACTTGTAAGAAGTGTCAGTTAGGTCCATCAACTTAGAAAGTGGTTTTTTAGGTCCATAAACTTTATATACCATATCATTTAGGTCTATATCTGTCTATGTGGGTTTCCTCGTGTTGATATAGCCTGCTGACTTATCCATCTGAAGCGGTTGTTGACTTTTATTTCATCAAACACCTTATGGTCACACAGGTAGGCACCACCTCCACCGATCACGAGCACAAGAACGAGCCACCGCCACTACTGCCAAACGGGTGTGCAGGCCTGATGCGGCCACATAGGCGGGTGCCGTTGCCACCATGGTCCCGACGACACGCCAAAGCAGACTGCCACGGTCACACATACATGCGCCGCCCGTGGCCTTGGCGGTGGCGGGGCTCGCCCGTGCGCCCTTGTGGTCGTGGCTTAGGTGCAGCGCTCACTGGCATGGCCGAGGCAGCCTCATTGTGCTTCCTCATAGTCGTGGCACCGCTGTCCGCTTCGCTGCGTGCTCGCGACGGCTCGCTCGTGCGCCCGCATTGGCGGAGGCGGCGTTGCTTTCGTTCGCTCACAACGTGTTTGACGAAATGAACGGTCAACAGTTGTTTCAAATGGATAAATTAGCGTGCCCACGTCAGCGCAAGAAGTCCACGTGGAGAGGTATGGACCTAAATGATACGTCATACAAAGTTTATGGACTTAAAAAGTTATTTTCTAAGTTGATGGACCTAACTTGTAAGTTGATGGACCTAAATGAAACATGCTTACAAGTTGATGCACCCAAAAAACTACTTTCTAAATTAATGGACCTAACTGAAACTTGCTCACAAGTTAATGGACCTCACATTTAACTCTAATATACGTGCTGCGTCTGACGATTCAAAGAAGTATACACGTCTTAGTTTCAGAGTGTCAGGCACGTACATACAGTGCCGAATATATGTATATCCCTACTACTGCAGACTTAAGAAGGCAGTAGCAGGTGAGTGGATCACGTCACACAATCATGCTGGATTACTAATAACAACGCAATGCATGACCAGTTGCATGCGGCGGCTGCAAATTACTGTCACTAACAATTTAACAAAGTCATGCAAGCCCACGATTAGCCACTCAACAATCAACACACACACACACAAGCAGCCACACAGGTCAAATGCTGATGGAGGGAAGCACCTGGCCATGAAATAAAAAGCTCCTGCTCCTCCTCTTGATCTGGGAAAGAAAAAACTGGCGTCTGAAGACTGAAGACGAAAGGGAGCACGGATGAAAACGGATCGGATATGGACGGATATCACTGATACCATATTTGTTTTCATATTTCTATCCGGATTCGGATTCGAATACGGATAGTATCATCCATGCCGGATAGGATATGATTGGGTATCAACATCATAAATATACGATTTGAGTATTCGGATACGGATACGGTACCGGATATTGAATATCCGGACCCGGATACAGACAGATCTAAACCCATCTAAACGAATTCGGTCGAACGGACGGTCGGATAAATATCCGTACCATTTTCATCCACTGCACTGCCTCCTACTCTGAATATAGAGAAAAAAAAAAACTGAACAATAATGGTGTCCGATCCTCGAGTGGTGACACTATGGTCGAACTGGCATCACAAGTTAAAAATTAATCCAGCGAGTAAACAAAATTGACAAAGCCTAAAGCACAGCACGCACACACCTGCAGCTGCAGCGTGCCGGCTTCGCCTGGCCAGCTCGAAACAGCATGCACCAAGGAAAAAAGCGCCTGCTTTAATACTCTGCGACGAAATTAAAATTACCACCTGGGGACACCGGCATCATATAGAGTATATAATTTCATCCCACACATGGCATGCAACTACATATATAAACTATATATTATTACTATATGCAAGGTGAAGAAAGGCATCATCAATCAGATCAGCGAATTCTATTTGTTTTCCAAAGACATTGTCAGAGAAATACATTATATTTAAAGAAGACTCTCGTCAGGAAAGAGCGAGTATGCATGCCTGCTGCCTACGGATGCTGCGGCATGGACAAAAGCACCTGCAAACTGATTAACAATACTGTCGTATGTATGTAATTAACTACTTTGGAGTAAACAAGCCAATAAGACCAAGCTTTGTTTCGATCGTATAAAAGTGAGTGCCGTACGCACCTGCTATACGGAAGTTTCCGGCATGTGTTCATATACTTTTGTTGTTAGGAAATTCAGCAGAAAAAGGAGGATTGTTAGAATGAGGAGAAAAAACATAGATATGAGCGATGTACCTGGCAAACAGAAAGAAAGCCTTTTGGGTCTGATTTCTGTGTGTGAGACAGAGAAACGTCGATCTTGCATGCCGTGCGTCCGTCGTCCCTGTTTTCAGAACCCGGTTTCATGTTGCTTCCCTGCAACATCCGTGTAAACCTTTGGTTTTCTGCATGCATGCCTTGGAAAAATTTCAGAGAGGGACAATGCAAACACGACATCATATCTCAAGCCTTTTCCATTCTCATTTCATTTTTCCTGTCGAAAGGAGAAAAGAGATGGCAAGAAATGCCTTGGCATGCAAGAGAGGAATTCATTTGCTATGTGTACACTGTTTCCTTTGGTCGTATTCTCTTTCTATGCCCTTTTTGCTTGCAATAGTTGCATACAGCTATGGGCAATGGCTTTGGGTAAAGCAGCTGGCCTGGCACTCATGAGCTCGGAGCTCGAAGATAGATTGATGGAAGAACAAGGGTACTAGTACTGTGCTTCTTCTGTTGTTTCTTCCTTTCTTTCTTTCTTTCTCTGGCCCCTTTTTCCCTGCTCGGTGTTTAGGGAATTCATCACCGACTTTTCTGGCTAATTTAGGGCCGGAGCCCACTGTTTGGAGTGGATGCTAAGGAATGCATTGCCTCGTGAGTGCCCTTTTGGAGCCTACTCATCATGGGTGTATTCATGTCAAGTTTAATTAATTTCAAATAAGCCTCTCTTATTACTAATTAGTACGCGTAGTATACACCTGGTGCACCGAATAAAAAAATCATCTGTAGCTAGCTTAATCAAACTAATTAGCTAGCTAAAATGTAATCCAAAAAAAGAGTGAACTCTAGCTTCAGTCCAACTCAAATAAACACACCATGAAAATTTATCTACCAGATATAACCCATATTGAAGTGCCAATTTGGGTGTCACGTCCACAGAAAGATTTCGAGGATATATATTAGTGATGAATCGAAATTAATAAGTAGATGAGATGTAGGGTACGTTAGCTATCTAGCAGGCCTGGTGGGCAAGTGGGCTGGTGCTCCCCAACATATGTCCCCTCTCAGCTCTCATGGTGTAAGTGTAGAGAGGGCCAGGGGAAAAAAGCAGTTCCATTCCATCCATCAAAGACAAACAAAAGCACCCCTAGTTTAGGAATTAGTAGGACTTTAGGGCACTTTGGGCCCTGATCTAGCTCGCCAAACCGAGCTCATTTGCTTTTCCTTGCTTGATGTGCATGTTCTTTTAAATTCTTTTTTTATATCGATATAGCTACATGCTGCCTGCTTGCTGGTACACAACATATATATAGATTGCTACAAACAATGTATTATGTATGTACCAACTTCCATTTTTTGAAAGACTGAAATGATTAAAGCATTTTGAATAAGCAGACCTGCTCCCGAAAAACTAGTCTAATCTAATGATTAACTGAAATTAGGGACAGAAAAAGAGGACAGAAGGAAAACATTATTAGTCAAACAATTGCAAACGATGGTCATCCCCTGAACCACCCAATATCAGGCATCAGGGACAGCTAGCTAAGACTTGTGTTCTTCAGCAGTTCTTTTACATGAGTAGGATAGTTCTTGAGACTTCATCAGCAGCTCAGATCTTTTTCCAACCCTTTTTGAGATGACACGTTTCAGAGTTTACCAGGTGGTTAGCCACATTCACACATGCTTTGCCTTGCTTGGTACTAGTAGTAAGAACTAAGAAGAAAACAGCGACGCCGGTGTGCTAGCTAGCTAGGGCCGCAATTATTGAAAGAAGCCTGAATTGTCAAACTGTAAGCCACTATCATCTGCGCCCGGCCCTTTCCAAAAGGCGCGCCATGCTTGAAACAGCGCAAAGAGGAGAGATGGAGCCGCCATTTTCCCTTGGACCAGCAGCCCAGCCCTCCACGCTTGCCATTCCATGGAAAACTCCAAACAGCAGCCAGCTCTCCATGATTTTGTCAACCGCCTTTTGTGTTCTGTTCCCTCTCTTGACAGAGGAAGAGAGGAGAGAGAGGGAGAGAGAGAGAGAGAGAGAGAGAGAGAGAAGCATGCTGAAATAATCAGGTAGCTTCACTGCTAAGAATGCTCTGGACTGGAGCATGCAGTGCAGCTGGTTGATGTTGTAGCGTGCGTTAGGCTGATCGGCACGCAACTGATGATCTCTGTTATTTCCACACGCGGAGACATCAACGAGAAATTAGCTAGCAGTTTTTGTTTTGAAAGGTTATTAGCTAGCAGTTGCATGGCCGATGGAGTAATCAATGAATCAAAGTGATCATCGTCACTAGCTACCTGTCGATCGGAATAAAGTAACTAGCAGATCAAGGTGACAGACAAAGGAGGGTGATACGCTAGCGTGGCCGTGGATCAGCCTATCCAATACACTTGCGGGCTTTTAGTTCCTCTTTGGTAATACTATATACAGTATGTATTTTGTAATAATAACCAGCATGGTGGCTAGCCGTCTTTGCTAGCTCCCTTGTTTTGTATATATGCAAGTGTGTAAATATCCTATTAGTTAGTGCCTGCACTTTGGTCCTTGTCTCGCTTTCGAGAGAACCATTTGCAAGCATACAGTATGATGCATGAAACTATCTCCAGAGTCCTGACTGCTGACTCCTGAGTGTTCTTTTTTGTTCTGTCAGTTCGCTCTGACCTCACTCCTGCGTTTAGTGTTTCAGAGGAGTTTTAATTGATCGATCATTTAATATGTACGTCCTTATCGCGCCAAGAATCCCTGCATTCTCAGTGTGCCACGGTGTATGCAGCTTAGGTATATTGCGACGCGTGGGGGCGTTGCGATATTTATTGCTTCCATTCATTGCGCTGTGCTCCCCGTATGGCCCCATTGCTTTGCGTGGTCCGCATGCCTTGGCCTCCTGTTCACTGCTCTCATTTCTTTCCTGCGGGCCGGTCGGTAAGTAAGAAACAAAAAGGGAGAAGTCAAGGGGGAAAGATAAGGTGCCGGTCGTTATCCTCATCTCCTCTCCTCTTTCTTCCTCGGCCTCTAGCCGCCGCCGCCATTCCATTGCTGCCGGTGCTCTCATGCCGGACCTTGCAACTGCCTTCGCCGTGCTGTAGGTCTGCCCGTACTGCAGGTGTGTGCCTTCTTTCTCTTACTATTCCCGTTTCCTTGCACTGGCATTTCTCCATTGTCATGGATCCGTCCCTCGCTTTGGTTCCTGTTCATTAGGGTTCCACCTCCCTCCCCCCCCCCCCCCCCCCCCCCACCGGCCGTCGCGGTGCCCCTGGATCCGCCATCTCCTCGGCGCTGTGTGCTTCCATTGAGCTGTAAGCCCGCCATTTCTGCCCTTCCTATGCTCTAATCGAGTTTGTTGCCTTACATTGCTGTTATCTTCTTACAGATTGTTGCCCACGTTTGAATGCGCTGATCCTGCATCTTTGTTTACATTGCAGGTGCTGCTTTCAGCTGCTGGACCTTGCTTCCCTCTATTTCCTCAACTGGCTGCGTATTTCCCTAAGCTATTTCCGTGCAGGTTTGCATGCCCTCCTACTTCCCTTTTTTTTTTAGCTTCCATGGCCTCCGCATTCCAGACGTGCACTGACTGTTGCTGCTATATTTGGTTCCCACATCTATGGGTTCACACAATGCATTACTTGCTGATCCAGATAACTGTATATATCATACTTTCCTTTACGATTCAATCGCAGTGTATCTGTTGCCTTTGGATTGCTGCGTTCCATCTTTGGTGGCCACAGTCCTTCCCTGCACGTTTACGTTCTGCAGGTATGTGTTCCTCTTCCTTCTCCTCTCGCTTTCACTATCACTACTTGCAAACTATTGGTGTGCGGTTTCCTGTCCATGCTCCTTACTATTCATTACATGTCTGCGTTCCTGATCGTCTTGCCTTTATCATATATGGATTGGTACCCCACGTGTTCCCATCGTGTATCAATTTGAAAATGACATTTTGGTGCATGTCCCTTTCAAGGGGCGTCTTTATGTTATTCACTTGTGCTTTCCATGTTGTCTCGCTACACATACTGCAAAAGAAATAATTCTGTGGTGAAATAATTCAAAAGGCTGTTGATGTTGACATGATCTATTATATCATTACTAAATTTTGCTTACGCAAATATTGCCTGACTCTGATGATTATTCCTATGTTGTTACTAAAGCCTTCTTCAGGGCCATATATCCTCTTCGCAGCACACGTTCCCTTAGTACATCGTATATGCTATGCCGTCTAGACGGCCACGTGCAACCTCTGGTCCCCGAAATATTCCTGTTCAAAGACGCACACGTACACGGTCCACGCCTGGTACTAATATGGCTGGCCCATATGTTGATACAACAACTTTGCCTGGGTCTCATATTCCCAGATGGTCCATCGTCGTGCGTTAGTATTTCCTCTTTATCTATTTATTTCTGTAACACCCCGGTGTTACGTTAACCAAAACCCAATCATGTCATCGGCATCATTGCATAAGCATCCATGATTAGAAAACCCTAATTCAAACAATTAAAATAAGTTTATGATTCTAGGATTGTGTTTGCGCTCTTTTATATCACATGTGTATGTGGTTATAATTTACATTTCACTCACATGTTTACTTTTTGTCAATAAAAGCAATCAATTAAAATCAACCCCGGTGTTTGCAAGTGTTTGCCTAACCTTGACTCACACATCAAACAAGTTTTCTAAAGCAAATGGTGCAAAAGAAAGAATCAAATTTGAATTTGTAATTCCAATTCCAAACCCTAGCTCAAGTGGCTAAGTGTTGGAATTGGAATTTCACTTTCAATTTTGGTGAGCTAACTATAATTAATTTTATAAATAAAAGTTGCTAACCAATAGCACTATTTCAAAGTATGAACTTTGTACTTTGAAAATGTACTGTTGGTTGGGTTTGAAAAAAAGTGCCACATCATCATTAATTAATTGCCCAAGAATTCAATTTGAAAATCCAATTCAAAAGCTTGAATTTCAAAGTGAAACCACCCTCTTTTCAATTTCACCTTAAAATATTCAAAATTTGGGGAAATTCCAAAAATACAGTTTGTGCATCTCTTTGATCTCTACAACTTTGGTATAGAAAGTTTTTCAAATTTTTGAATAAAACTTGAAGTAATTTCAAAAGTTATTTGAATTAGAATTTGTTCCCTTTTGAGTTTTAAACTCTAATTCAAAAATTAATTGGTTTCATGAAAAACTTCCTAAATGAAAGTTGTAGATCTTGAAAAAATGAAACAACTTTTATTTTTGGAGATTTTCATCTTTTATTCAAAATTTAAAAGTAATTTTAAATTCCCAACAGGTAGGGTTTTACCCTTTTTCAAATTTGAAGTTCAAATTCAAAAACGAGTTTGAATCTGACCAAACTCCTTTAATGAAAGTTGTAGAGCACAAAATTTTGAGCCAACTGTATTTTGGGATATTTTTTGTGTACAGTACAAATTTCAAAAAGTAATTTGCAAAATGGAAAAGTGAGGTGTCACGCTACGTTGTTGCATTGGGGGGGCATGCCAGCTGCCGGTGCCCATGCCGCCGGGCCGGCCGACGGCCGCCGTGGGCGTTCTCGCGCATTCCCGCTTTTCCCGCGCCGCCAACCAGCTCGTCGGTTTCGCGAACACCCGTCCACTGTCCGACCGATGCTCGCCCTATAAAAGCTTCACGCCGGCCGCAATTTCTCCCTTTCTCCCTCACTGCTCACCGCCGGCCACCGTCACCTCTTTGCCAAATTCCCGCAACGCGCTCGTTCTTTGGTTTTGATAGCTTGCACGCAGCTCCGCAATCTCCTTGCGCGTCGCCTGAGTCACTCGTCGCCGTTTGCAACTGCCGGAGTAGCCCGAACCGAGCCGTCTCCTTCATTTCCGGTCACCCGCCGCCGCCGTGGTGAGGCATCGCCGTTCATCCTTCTCCAGCCCGGCTCTGAGCTGTATTCGCGTCGCGTCAAGTCCGCCTGAGGTTGCCGACCACGTTGGTGTGTCTGGCGCCGCCGGAGAGGCTCCGCTTGAGTTCGGGCCGTGGGTCGCCCCATGCGTGGCCGAGCCCGGGGCTCGGTGTCGCGCGGCTCGGTGAGTCGTAGGGACGGGGAGCAGCTCGATAGGTCCGCCAGGGGCTGCTGAGTTCGGTGGTGTAGTTGGTTTCGATGGAGGGGTAGCCGTTGGCACGGACGTCGGCGATCGCCGCCGGGCGGTATTGTCTTGGCGCGGGGAGAAGGAGAAAGAGGAAGGAAGCGCCGCCGACAAAGGGGGCCGGCCTGTCGGCGGGCGCGAGAGAGGGAGAGGGGGGCGCCGCGTGGGCCGTCGGGGCCGCGCTGCTGCTTCGCACCGATGGGCGCCACAGTGGCCCGTGGAGGAGTTTTGTTTTTCTTTTTCTTTTCATGTTTTAAAATGTTGTATTTCATCTTTTTGTTTTAATTTTTATTGGGCAAATAAAAATGTGAAAAAAAATATGTGTGATCCATGTGATGTGCTCTGTTCATGAAAAATACTAACTTTGTTTTTATGATAACATTTAATTGTGATTTAATTTGCTCTTTAAATTAATAAATACAATTTCTATGATTTTTAATAATTAAAATATAAGTCCAAAAATTATGAAATTTGTTTTGTGTGCTAATTAGGTGATGATGATCTTAATTATGAAGTTTGATCCTGTTTTGATTAAGTTTTGTATTAGGCTTAATTAATTCCTTAATTAATCATGTTTAATTAGTAATTCTTTAATTAATTAGGGTTAAGTTAATTCCCAATTAGCAAGTTAATTAGTGGCTTTCAACGACTGTAAAAATGGTCAATAAATTAGTAATCACCTCTAATCACCATTAGGGTTGCTTGATTTTGGGATTGAGTGATGACCCTTGGTCATTACCCCCTAATGACCTTCGGCATTTCATGTTGATTGCGTATCGCTAGTCCATCGTCGTCGACGCTAGTTATACCTTCTTAGTGTGAGGTTACCGTGAAGGAAAGTTGTACTCAAGATCGATTACTAATCGTTGCATCATTATCGCATGCTCTTTTGTTTATTGCATTGTAATCATGCATTTTTACCGTGTAGCTGTCGGGCCTGAGGAAGAGGTCGAGCCGTCTCTGGTTTCCGAAGAGGTTGGATCTGATCCTGGTGTTTGGGTAACTGAGCCCCACTTCATCGAGCCCCAAGGCAAGCCCCGGATGCATTCAAACCCGCCCTTGTATTTTGAAAGCTTTATGATTTCATGTGATGATATATTGCATTAGGTATAGGAGTTGTATGCTATCCTACTTTGATGCATTTACGGTACCTTGTTACATTACCCTGTACACCTGTTTTGTTTTCGAAATGCTTAGTTGCGCTTAGCCTTGCTATTAGTGTAGGTTTTGATAAAATTGTTTTTGAAAGGTGATAACAATACCCTTTGAAGAGAATTTACGAAAACCTGATGTTGCTTGTCGTCTATCCTTGTTCCGACGGGGTCAAGGATACACCACAAGAGCATGATGATGAATAAATCGAGACCGGGTGGAGTGACTTGCACCAGGAAGGGCTAGTGCCCCGTGTAGTGTCGCCCACTTGTGAGCCGGTTAAGCACCGCTCGTTGTCTTGGCCCTTGGATCATGAGGTTATTGGATAGTACTAGTCGCATGCTAATGGCGGTAAGCTCCCTTGTATGATCCATATGAGAACGGACACCGGGACGAAGTAGCGTGTACCCACACTACGAGTGCACCCGTCGGCCGAGTTAGGACCGGCGGGCGTAGGGAGATGGTGTAATTGTACCTCGTGGCTAGGACCCGTTCGTGCGGAGAAATGCAAGTGTGAGTTGATATATGTAAGATGTTTGGTCCTGCATATATCGTGTGGCTAGGAAGCCCCAGCTGGGTATATTAAGCGATTCGAATCGTCGTGTGCTCCACGATATGGGAGCCG
Organism: Chrysopogon serrulatus; assembly: GCA_015844335.1. Classification (NCBI taxonomy): domain Eukaryota; kingdom Viridiplantae; phylum Streptophyta; class Magnoliopsida; order Poales; family Poaceae; genus Chrysopogon; species Chrysopogon serrulatus. The sequence goes on along the minus strand of JADLZL010003532.1, from coordinate 135,617 downwards.
TGATCCTTGCACCAGCATCGTAGTAATGATGAAAGTGTGAGAATGGAAAGTTTGAATCCGACATGTGTTTGACAAGTGATTGTTAAAGTAAGGATTGGCTTAGTCTCTTTTCGCAAAAAGGGTGTCTTTGATCTTGCTAAAGCCTCACCTTGATTCCTACTAGCCAAAGATTCCCGAGTCTTCTCCCCACTTTTTGGTCGGGTAAGTCTTGCGGAGTACTTTTTGTACTCAGGGTTTGTTCAACCCCTGTTGCAGGTGAACCGCATGGACAAGAGTGCTACGGCCCTTGTTGCATGACGGTGATCGAAGAAGTAACCGATGAAGAGTGAATTGAGTGGCCTCTGGGCAGGGCACTTTGGTTGTGTGTTTTGTAATAAAGTTATATAAAGATACTTCCGCTGGTTTGTAATAATAACACTCTGGTTTGTATAAGTTTTGTAAAAGGTTTGTAAACTAAGTTATTGTAAGTCTTCCGCTACTCTGGTATTTGTATATGAAAACTGTTGTAATACTGTGATATCTCTGTAAGTATTGATCCTGGAGTGATCGTGGTTTATCGGGGATTCACCCGACGGAACATTCTAGATTATGTGGTGCACAATTACGGCTGACAGAGGTCTTAGGGACAATGTCAGGTGCTTGTGGGCCATATAATTTAGAAGGTTCTGCCACAATTTCACAAACCGATCCTTTCTGTCTTTGCATATGGCCATGACTATCAGTTGCACGTGCTTCCCACCTCTTTTGTATAGGAGACCATTTCTGTCCTGTCATATCGCGTAATGAGTCCAAAGTTAATCGAGCTAACAGAATGCAACGTAACAAGGTTAAGGCAGTTGCGGCGCGAGGTCTCTTTCTTCCTGCTCTCATTTGGTCCCTTCATAGCGCAGTTCCATTCCTAACTCTGAGACTACTCTATGCTCTTTCTGTGTATGTAGATCGAATCCATCGTTTACCTTTTACCGATGTGACCTTCTGTTTTCCTAAAGAATATATTGACATGCTCAAAGGTCTTTCAGTTTCATTCCAGATCTTACTGCCAACTTCGTCTCCATATCATACAAATCTAATTCTTTGTTTTCTTCCAATTTGTCTTCCTTCCTTTCATTAGCCCGCTATGTGGAGCGGTCTTATTATGGTGGTCCGGACTACGTGTGTGCTTATTGTTCGGCAATATTTTGGTACCAAGAACGGGTTCAGTACCAGAGCACGCGTACTAAGATGGTTTACAATTTGTGTTGCCGGGGAGGGACTGTTTTCTTGCCTACTCAACGTGCTCCTCCAACTCCATTACGTGAATTAGTGTCATTTAGTGCTGGCCCACGGAGTAATGCTTTCATGCGTCTCATCAGGCAGTATAACTCACTATTTGCGTTCACATCACTTGGCGTTCATGTCGATAAATCTATCAATACTGGTGATGGGCCATATGTTTTCCGTATTAATGGCGTCGTTCATCACCGTATTGGCTCTCTATTGCCTCCTCCTGGCAAAAGGCCAGAGTATGCACAACTTTATATCTATGATACACATAATGAGTTGCAGCATAGACTTAATATTTTCTCTGCTGATGGTAATGACCAACCTGATGTGCACGTTGTTTCAGCCTTGGTTGAAATGCTCAATGAACACAATCCATTGGTCAAACAGTTTAGGATGGCACGTGATAGGCTTCTGTCGCCAACATCACCAGAAATTGGCCTCAAGTTAGCTGGCAAGCTTAACAGCCACGATGACCCTTATTCTCTTCCCACTGTACCTGAATTAGCCAGACTTCTCATAGGTGACCTATCTACCAATGTTTGTGAGTTTGATGTTGTTGTTGAGTCATGCTCACACGAGTTAAAACACATCTCACCTACACACCCTGCTCTAATGTCGCTACAATATCCTCTGTTATTTCCTTATGGTGAACCCGGTTTCCATACTGAACTTCAGTTTAGGGAAGTTGATGGACCTATTGTTGGCCGCCAGAAAGTCTCTATGATGGAGTACTATGCATACCAAATGCATTATCGTCGTGGCCAACCAAACCCTGCACTTTGTTATGGTAGGCTGTCCCAACAGTACCAGGTCAACTCCTTCTCCTGTGTTGAGGCTAGCCGTTTGAGTTACCTTTTTTTCAACCAGCATTTATTACGGTGTGAAACATTTCAAGGAATCTCAGATGCTAGAGGCAAAGGTGCATCCACTGGGAAAGAGGTTGGCATCAAACGCACATTGCCTTCGTCATACATTGGGAGCAAGCGTTATATGCAACAGAATTTCCATGATTGCATGGCTATCTGCTGCAAATATGGTCCACCAGACAAGTTCACGACATTTACATGCAATTTCAAATGGCTTGAAATAGTCGACGCAATCAGATTTGAGCCAGGGCGAAGCCTTCAGATAGGGGTGATATGGTAGTCCGTGTTTTCCACATGAAACTCGAGGAGTTGCTTGATGATATTAGACAAGGGCGAGTGTTCGGGCCTGTTTTCACCGGGTCCGTTTACCTAAAAAATGTTTACTTACACATCTTCGCCTCTCTTACCTGTTTATAAATCATTGTCGCCTCTGGTTCCTAACAAACTCCCTTTTCTGCTTTAGTTGCATATACAATCGAGTTCCAGAAACGTGGACTTCCTCATTCCCACATTTTGGTATGGCAGGCTGACACAGGACGTGAACCCTCTGTTGAACAAGTAGATATGCACATTTCAGCTGAACTTCCTGACCCAAATCTAGATCCCCTTGGTTTTTCCTTAGTGCAAGAATTCATGATTCATGGGCCTTGTGGGCCTGCAAATCCAAATAGTCCATGTATGAAAGATGGAAAATGCTCGAAACGGTATCCGAAGCAATTTAGAGCAGAAACAACATTTGATCAGGATGGCTATCCACTCTATCGTCGTCGGGATAATGGTATCACTGTTTGGAAAAATAGCGTGCAATTAGACAATCGGTGGGTCGTACCTCATAACCTATCACTTCTAAAAAAATATCAAGCACATATAAATGTTGAGTCATGTAACAAGACATATCTTATCAAGTATTTATTCAAATACGTTAACAAAGGTGCAGACCGTGTTAGAGTACGTCAATCTGCCCGGACTACATGCACGTCGTCACATTTAGTTGCAAATGACCCATCATGTACGCAGCAACAAACAGCTGATGATGGGATTGATGAAATTGCTGAGTACATAAAATCTAGATATCTCTCTTGCTGTGAGGCAACCTGGAGACTCTTTGGATTTGAGTTACAAGGTAAGTTTCCCTCTGTAGAACGCTTGGTGGTTCACCTACCTAGTATGAATTTTGTGACTGTTCGCGAAGACGAAGATCTTACAGATGTAGTTGATGATCCCTCAACTCAAATGAGTTCTCTTACTGAATGGTTTGTTGCTAACCAAGAATCCTCACGTGGCCATGACCTTACCTATTGTAGTTTTCCCAGTAAATACACATGCGATAGCACTGCAAAGAATTGGACTGCTCGAAGGCGGGGATTCAAGTTGGGTAGGCTTAGGTACGTCCACCCAACTGCTGGTGAGACATTTTATCTTCGCATGTTACTTATGGTTGCTAAGGGGTCTAAGAGCTATGAAGACGTTAGGACATTTCAAGGCATCACGTATTTGACTTTTAGGGAAGCATGTCAAGCTCGCGGGCTTATAGGAGACGATACGGAATGGTCATCTGTCTTTGATGAAGCCATTGTGTGGGCCACACCATACCAATTAAGAAACCTATTCATGACTATTTTAGTATTTTGTGATGTCAGAAATGTTAGAGGTCTTTTTGATAAATACTGGAAATTTATGGCCGATGATATCACATATCGTCTGCGAGCTGCCATAAATAATTCTTCGTACACACCACCAGACACAGTCCTGCAATCTGCTTTGATGAAAGATTTAGCCAATATGTTATGTAATAATGGTTTAGCCATTACTGCATATGATCTTCCTCATTCATGCCTCACCCTAGCTGACTCAAGCGGTAATAGACTTATTTTAGAGGAACTATCATATGATCGATCTCAGCTAGCGATTGAATCAGCATCTATGCAAATGTCTCTAAATGTTGAACAGAGACAAATATATGATAAGGTTATTGATGCTGTCTACAAGCGTAAGCCATTCACTTATTTTATATCTGGCCATGGTGGTACTGGCAAAACGTTTCTATGGCGTGCTATTCTTGCTACTCTAAGGTCACAAGATCATATTGTCCTTACGGTTGCCTCCTGTGGCGTAGCATCCTTATTATTACCGGGTGGCCGTACTGCGCATTCAAGATTCAAAATACCTCTAGATATTCATGAGAGCAGCAATTGTAGTATAGGCAGAGGCACCATGCTTGCTGCCCTTCTTGCTAGAACCTCATTGATTATATGGGATGAGGCACCAATGAGCCATCGCTACTGTTTTGAGGCGTTGGATCGCTCGCTTCGTGACATCCTTTCAGTGGACAATGATGCAAATGCATCTGTTCTTTTTGGTGGTAAACCAATACTATTTGGTGGTGACTTCAGACAGGTCCTTCCAGTTGTGGAGGGTGGCTCAAAAGCTGATATTTTAAAGGCCTCATTGTTAGGTTCTTACATATGGAAGGATATTACTGTCCTGCGTTTGTCCACAAACATGAGACTTTCGAATCCACATTTACCACAACATGAAAAAAAAAACAAATGGACAAGTTTGCTAATTGGGTGCTTGACGTGGGTGAGGCACGAGTGCCTGCAATTTCTCGAAATGATGAAGTAGAGAAAACGTGGATTCAAATTCCCAGAGAATTTATTCTTACACCAAGTGGACCCAAAATAGAGGCCATTACAACTGCTATCTATGATGACTTCCATCTGTTCTACAATGATGTACCCTATCTTGCCCAACGATGCATTGTATGCCCCTTGAATACTATAGTTGATGAGATTAATGAATTTATGACCACCAAGGTTTCCGGCCCTGTACGTGAGTATCTCAGTTCTGATTCTATTGCAAATGGAACGGAACAGCCCTCAGACTTCAATATGCTATATCCGCCTGAGTTTCGCAATTCTATTTCCCTCAATAACTTCTCTCAACATAAATTGCGATTGAAGGTTGGAATGCCTGTAGTTGTGCTTAGGAACTTGAACCAATCAATTGGTCTTTGCAATGGGACACGGATACTTCTTGAACGTCTAGAGGACCACGTATTAGAGGGACGAATAATGACTGGAAATCACATTGGTGATACAGTCTGTATACCACGGATTGTTCTTAATGGCAAAAGCCCAAAATGGCCCTTTATATTACAACGTCGCCAGTTTCCAATTAGAGTGTGTTATGCTATGACCATAAACAAGTGTCAGGGCCAAACATTAGGCAAGGTTGGTGTCTATCTTCGTGAACCTGTTTTCACGCATGGCCAACTCTATGTTGCTATATCAAGAGTCAGTTCCCCATATGGACTCAAGATGCTACTCGAGGATGAAGACGGTGAACCAGTGGCTACTACGAAGAACATTGTCTATGAAGAAATCCTTGAATTTGTGTAGTTTCTTCTTACAATTAACATGTACAAGTGTTGTGATATGCAGTTATTGACTGTCCTTAATATATATGTATATACATAAATGTGTGTATACCATTTCTCTTTCGCTGCAATTATAATTGATTGATGTCAATGTGCCCAGAAAAATGCGTACGACTGCAAATTCACATGTGCTGCGCTACAGTATTCATGTCACTATGCAGGAACTACATATACATCCGGATCATGATCATTACCATAAGCATTTAGGATAAAGTAATATAAGTAACTGCAGTTGGTTTCTACAACTTATCAATGCTTCCTTCTTTGCAGCAAATATGGACTACACGCTTCTAAAACATGTTGATGCTTTGGTTCTCAAAGCGGGGGCGGTTCGCGCGAGGGTTGTCAGGTTCTGCAAGTACATTAGCCCGGATGACGCAAATAAAATTCGACGTATTGATCTGGTGCTTCTTGATGAGGAGGTACCATTCCATGTCACTGCATTAGTTACTTCATATATAAATCGACTATATCCCGATCTTACAAGAGAATTTCATATACTTAGGGAACTGCAATGGACGGTCAGATACCTGAAATGTGGATTCAACAATTTCAACCGAAACTAAAAGAGGGTTCCGTGTACTACATTAAGTATTTTCAAGTACGGAATGCTCGTGAGCAATATAGGCCTGTTGACCACCCTTATCTAATGCGCTTCACAGCACACACTAAGCTATATGAGATCAATCCTGTGCCTCCTCAGTTCCCACAGTATGCTTACAACTTAGCCATGTTTGAGGTGTTGAACACCAGGATAAATGAAATACGATACTGCTCAGGTACAGTTCCATAGCTTCTACATCACACCACCTATAGTTAATTTCGATTTAATAGATGGCATATACATTTACTTGGAACAATTATTTCCTGTTGCCTGTATCATGAACACAGATACGATGGGTGTTCTGAAGGGATGCTCACATATAAAACTCCAAAACACATCAAAGGGAACCAGACCCCTGCGAAATGTTGAGATTGTCAATGAGAATGGGTAAGTTACCCTACTCCATATTGATTGTACCATACATGTTCCATCTCATATATTCCTTAATATTGTACATTCTATAAAATGCATATCTTCTAATGCAGTGAATCTGCAATGGTTGCCCTATGGAGCAATCACGCACATGAATTCGAGGCTGACAAATATATAGAAATGTCTTCAAAAGGACCAGTAGTGTTGCTGTTTGTTGCAGTCACATGTCGGCGCTTTGATGGTACGGCATGTTTTGAACTTCATATACTAAGTTCCATTGACCATGCATATATTACCCATTCCTAACAGTATAGTTACCAGTGATAAAATCCCATGTACATAAATCTATAGGGAAGTTATCTCTTCAAGGATCGACCCTTTGTCGTTGGTATGTGAACCCAGAGATCCCTGAGGCAATTGCTCTCCAAAACAGGTAACTAAGATTACTCCATATACAATTCACATGTGTGCAAATAAAGTCGCTACAACACAGATCGTACATATATATGTATTACTATCTACCGATGATAATTACAAAACAACTAACGTAGCTTTGTCTTAGCTGTGTTCAACGAATTGCACCGGCTATTTGGTCTGGCCCTTCTGCAACACAGGCAACACCAGAGCGAATTAATATTCAGGAACTTGCAAAAATTGACAATCCACATACTATTTATGTAAGTCAGACTGCAAATCAGGCAAATATGATGTTCAGTTATAGTATGCATGTAGTATTATGTTTCGTTCCTTACAAATTCGCCCTTCTTATTCAAAGTCAAATAGGTACATCATCAATGCCAAGCTCACCAATGTCCTTCCCGATCAAGCATGGTGGTACCGGGCATGCAAGAAATGCAATAAGAAAACTGAAATTGTTGACGGCACTTACAGGTGTAAAACTTACAAATGCACAGAACCCGATGGAGGCCCAAGGTCAATTCTAACTCAATTTTAACAAAACCTAACTCTCACATGTAATAACATGAATTTGTAATATGCAGATATAGCCTTTCTATCTTTGGGCGCAAGACCCAAGTGCCACCAACCGATGGGAGTGCACCCGCATCCATACAACTGGTCTTCTTTGGGCCCTCTATCAATGAAGAAATTATTGGCGTACCAATAGAGAGCTTGATCTCAACTCATGGGAATCAAACGGCTTTCCTTCCGGCTAGAATCACCAATTTATATGGTCGTCAATTTGAGCTACGTATTAGCGTGTCACCAAGATCTCTTCAGCGACAGGATATTTCATATCAGGTGGATGCAATTCTGGGAGTGACCAACCAACTTACTGACCCACCCCAGCCAAAAACAACAGGTATGTAAATGACATGAACATCACTTGCATATCTGTTACGATTTCACTCGAAAGTTAACCGCATTGCTTTGTAGTGTCCGAGAATGAGACAACAGAGCACCCGCCACCATCTAGGGAAACAGATGTGCTCAATACTACATCATTTGCCGATTGCGGCTTCTTCATCGAAATACCAACTACATCACTACCCGGTTGCGGCTTCTTCATCGAAAATACCACCAAGCATCCGGTTCTAACGGTATATATATATATATATATATATATATATATATATATTTCTCTCGTACATAATATGTATACACGCATATTATATTATGCCGTCAGTTACATTTTTCATGACAAATGTTTTCTTTCACTGTATATGTAACTAAGGCACTTCCAAAGACAACAGACGAGGACACACTTCGAATCCAGCAGGACTCCAAGTCAGAAAATCCTACTGCACAGGTACCAATCCATAAACACCTTCCTCTACACAAATACTAAGCCTATATAAAAAACGAACCACACATTAAAACATTCAAGTTGTTCAAGACTAAGGGAACGAAAAGAAAAATGATATCTTCCATATTCGTTGATCTCGCAGATTGAACCTGGCACTCCCAAAGCAGCTGGGTCGCCATTATCACAGACCACGCCACCGGACGAGGTACAATTTTGATACTATATTTCCATGTACCCAATTAATATACAATCATGGAAATGACCTATAGCTTTATTACATTTACGCTCTTCATGTAATGAACTTTTTTGGGGAAATAACATACATTGCAACAGGAACACCAGCAAAACCTAGGCGAAAAACGCAAGGCTCCTCTGCTTGATGAAACTGTTCGCAACAAATCATCTAGGTATGACTTCAGTATCCATAATCAATTCATTTCATACCTCACAGCAACAGATAGTTCGCACAATTTGTCTACAAAGCCTATCACTAAGCAATGATCTCATGAATTCCAGGAGACGCCTCAACCTGGAAAACTGAGCTGCACGCATAACATCGTCCATGTCGATGCACCGACACAGGCAGCAAATCAAGTTGAATTACTGCATGTAATAAAGAGCTGTTCTATATGCATTCCGCTTTTGCCTACTATATGTATCAAAACCATGAGCTATGCCATGTAAAAGGCAACCCCGTATCTATGTGTAACCAAAGTCAGACGACACGGCCATTGGAAGACCTATTGCATGTTATGGATATTAAGATGTACTGCAGTATTTGTCCAACGTTAAACAATGGCATGTAATATGTACTGATTGAGCACCGATCTATGTTAATGTGCATTTCAATCAAATTTGCAGTCCACAATATACCTTCATTTTATCAGGCAGATTGCTCAACACAGAAACTACTTACATAGCTATACAAGATGCTCAATACACTTCCACATACATGATAATTTATCACTATATGCCCACCATTTACAATTTCACAAATTCATCATACCATACCTATACTACACCAATAAAGCTACCATATGTAGCATAAACTACATATAATTCACATGTTCCACGAATCCTAATAAACTAAGTGTTCCAACAAAGTTGTCCACTTCTTTCCCGTGTACCGCAACCACCACAAATTACATGAACCAATAGTATATGTCAATACAGAACTCACAGAGCTACCAAACCACATAATTCCATTACACACGGCATCTATCCCCAAAATTTCTGCTCATCAATCATACTTGCCATTTGCTTAACAAACACAAACCGAATCGATCTGTACACACCATATTAATTTCCGTGCCTCAGACATACCTAAGTTATAACAACTTAGAACTCAACCCAGGTTACCACATTTATGGTCAAAATATATATCCATTACACTTACTTCTTGGTCAAAATGACTACCCACTATGCATATACCACCAAAAAAAGGCGGCTGGTGCTATGCATAGACATTTTCCAGAGATAAATGCTAATACAACTTCCATTTCATATATATAACAACCAAGCTGCTCTAACCATCACCAAAGCATTAAGCTCATTACTCTATTCAGATGCTATATAGCCTTACCATCGCAACACCAACACATAAAACATCAAATATCGCCAAATTTAGTCATGCTTTCACATTCATGGCGGTAATATGGCACCACATTCAGTGTCATGTCCACATTACAAGCATTAATATTAATATGCACTCAGACATTGAAACACCACGTTCCTAAACTGTTCCAAGTGCATATAATCTCCTATCACAGCGGAGATTGACCCTGAAAGTTTCGATCACTATACTAATGCCAGGCTAAGCATGTACTATATATAAACTGGCTGACCAAACCCAGGCCATCACCAAGGGCATTATCTACTGAATACCAACAGGAACGAGCAGTTCCAAAAGTCCTTCAGCACAGTTGCATCCTACTCCATATAGACGCGACCACATGACATCAATTCAGGACTGCCATTCTTAGTTCCAAACTTGCAAAAGTCGTGGCCACCAAACTTGCATTACCATAGAGTGGGGAAACTGCATATCTTCCCACGGCAAAAGCTGAACCATCCATGGGTCACTCATCACAGTAGCGACCGACTCCTGTGCACATCGTCATCAGTCCTGGAAGCAAATTTTTAGCAAATGAGATGCAGATAACAGTAACCACTTTGTATCAATACAACATTATCAAATTACACAGTTAGGGAGCCATAGAAATAAGGCATACCACGTCAGCTGCAGCAGCAGACATGGCCTCTCCTTTTGCAATCAGCACTGATAACTCAGCCATAAGCTGCTCCAGACGTGATGAAGGAGCACGCATTGTCGGCACAACATCTGCAAATTTCTGAAGGACATTCTTAGCATCTAAGAACAGGTTAGCGTAGCGATGCTTCAGAGCCTCTTCATTAGCCTTGCACTTAGCAACTTTGTCACAATATATGCCCACCGTAGTGTCCATAGCTGAGATCTTCCCCTCAAGCTCCTTCATCCTGTTGTAGTTCAGATCTACGACTTTGACACAGCACTTCTCAATCAGCCAGTCCAAAGCACGAGCAGAGACGTTCTCAATAGCTTCCACCCTGAGCATGGACTCCACGCTCAGAAACTTCTCACGACCTTTGAGGCCGCCTACCTCAGGTGGAGGAACATCCATCTCGATAAAAGCAACCTGCAAACCAGACTTGGCCATGAAAATACCCATGTCGTGCACCTGCAGACCAAACTGATCAGTGATGTCCTTCAACATCAGACGCTTGGACAAATGAACTGGCCATTCTGCCTGTAACACAAGACAAATCATACAGGGAAACCACAATCAACCAAAGTAACACCAAAAAAATTAAAAAAAAAGACACAACTCTCCAGAGATAAGCATCGGAACAAAACCTATGAACAGTACATTCCCAATCCGATTTCAGATGTAATCCAAAACAGACAAAATCAGCCAGTCCTAAACTAAGACAACGTCACCTGAGGTACGAAAACATAGTCAGGATCCTCGAAACGGCCACGTAGGTGAGCAAATCCTTCATCATCTAGAGCACCTGTCAGCGAGGACCAGTCAAATGCAGCAGCTTCCGATGGTGACGCTTTGTAAAAGCGACAACTTGGCCCCGTCCACATCAAAGGAGACCCCATCGAACGACCACCAACGATGCTGGTCCCCGGACCGAGCTGCACCCACCACAACATCATTGAACAATCCAAATAGAAAACGAAAAGAAGCACGCAACAGCAACAGCATCCAAATGCGCTTACCTCGCGAAGCAGCTTGCGCGGCCTTCCACCAAACTCCTCCTCAGCACGGCGTTTACCAGCAACCATGCTCAACGATCTCTTCTTCCTTAGATCTAGCAAACGCAATGAACGAACTGACGTACCAACCAACAGTGAACGGATAACTCCAACCCACTGTGGTTCGCATATATATATATATGGCAAAAAACGTATACTGTTCCAATAATGACGCCGACCAGATTTTTACAGAGTAGGAAAGAAGGCATACGGGGAAAAAAAGGCGAGGGAGATTTGGGAAGGAGGTCAAACGGGCCGGCCCAAGAAATACTAGGCATAGAGATATATTAACCGTATACAAAATAATAGCACCATTACAAAGTAAACATGCTCCTTACATTACATCAACTGACTACAGCTTCAATTAGTATTATCAAAGTTTATTCCAATTACCAAAAAAAAAGGCCCATGTCCAAACGAAACATAAAGGCCCATTCCAAAATGAAAAACACACAGGCGTCAGGCCAAGGCCCAAGACATGCACACCCAGGCGCGGGAGAATGCCGCACGCGCGGCGAAGCGCGCGTCCCTTCCTAGTTGTTTACAACGGATCACCCCACATCTAGTGCGAGTAGCGTAGACAGTGGTCACCGTGCGTGAACGCGACGCTTAGACAAGCACCTCGTTTTGTTTAGGCCGGCCAAATGAAGGACCGAAAATGGCGACCGGAGGGGGGTGAATGGGAGCCGATCAAAATTTCTTTCGAATGGCCACCGTCCCCACTCGACCCTCCAAAAACCCAAAACTCACACGCGAGTAGTTCTCGAGTCAACAGTAAATCGGATGTTCTCCGGTAGTCCCCGGAAACACAAATGAACACTCAAGGCAACGAAAAACCAAGCGGAAACAAGAAACTCCTCAAAACCGGAGACTCGCAGCCGGACCCACGAGGTTCAGGCGCTTGATCTTGAGGTTCAGCGTAAAAACAAACTTCGCATTAAAGAAGAAGCTACAGACCGGCCGAGGCTCGCGCCTCAAGTGCTTGAGGTTCAAAGACGGGTTCCAAAGACACGAACAAAGAAGAACGAAAAATCGCCATGATCTTCAATCCGCCCGATCTCCTCCAAATCTCAACCAACGCAACCAAAAATTGAACCGTGGGTTCCTAAGGCAAATGAGAAGCTCCCTCTAAGAGATCATAGCTTGAGGTTGGATGAATCAACGGAATCATAAAGGGGGTGACGAAAACGAGCAAAAAAACCCCAAGCGTCACCAAGAATCGCTTTGATCTCCTTGCACGGGACGAATTGGGAGAAACCCTTCGGTGGAAGTATTCTCCTACAAGCAAGGATCGAAAGCAAAACAAACGGTGCGCAAAAACGATCAATCATAGCTCGAGAAATCACAAGAGGAAAATTTCGGGGGAGAGAAGAACACCACAAGAACAAGATGAACCAACACGAATTCAACACAAAGATTTCGAAAACGAATCCCGGAGGACACGAGGAGGTTAAGGCCTCCATTCCCAACAAGAAATCTGAGTTCTTACACACTAATTGGTGGAATTAGTGGACCTCTCACACTCAAGCACACTAGAAGAGGGAAACCCTAGAAAGGGAGAAGAAAAATGCAAAATGGAGAGGTGAGGGAGATGGGGCTCCCTCCACCTTACTTATCGACCGTGCTTATTTCATTTTCCAGGTTTTTGCCCCCGATACAACTCTCGAGCAAACCGCCTAGCCCTAGGGACATTGCGGTCCAACTCGAACCGACTTCGATGCAATCTTTGATCCGACGGCCACCGCGTCTTCTCACCGGTAGCCGCCTCGGCGCGATCTCCCCGATGCCGCCACGTGCCGTCCGTCCGCCTCAGGACCTCCGCCAGGGTTTTGTGGCTCAACCCAGAAACCCGCCGGGTGATTTTGAGGCCCAAACCATCGAAACCCTCCACCGTTGGTTTTGAGGCCCAAACCAACAAACCGGCCCATGTCCTTGCACTTGTCGAAGCCAAGCGCCAAGAATAGCGATCCCGCCCGGCGATTCCGGGTCCCTCAGTCCAAGTCTCGATGCGTCCGCCCTTTCACCACTCCCGGTCCATTCGGCGCGGCCCGCCATCACTTGACCTTCACCTCGCCGTCGGCCACCGCCTCCATGCTCGACACCTGCACAACACAAGCCAAGGCACATGTGGAACTCGTGGCTTTCACCACCGTCAGTAGCACCCCATCCGAGATGCTAGTAGTTGAATCAATCACTCATCATCACAACTGAACTACAAGTATAAACCTTGTGTTCGCAATCTCCCCCTTGATGAGTGCATTGTTCAACACCAACACACCACGGCTGAGAAATAGAAATAGAAGAAGAAGAAGAAAAGAAGAAAGCTCACCAAACGACCAAAAGCCAAAGAGAAGCCAAATGTGATCATTTGAAGCAAGCACAACTTGGTCCCCAAAGATATGGGCAACGGCTCGACGCAACCAAGCAAAACATGGCTAGCCCTCAAGAAGAGGCAGAAAGCGGGCTCAACACCGCTAGCCAAGCAAGAAACACTCAAAACGCTAGATCCTCCAGAAAGAGGCAAAGGCTCAACACATCTAGCAAGAAGCAATGCAAAACAACTCCCCTGAGCAAATGCATATATGAGTGCACACAATCTTCTCCCCTTCAACCCTTGAAAACTAGTCTCTCCCTCTGAGAAGACAACCTTTCAAACATGACAAGTGACTCTCCCCCTTGTCAAGTGCAGCAAACATGTGTAATCACTCCCTCTTGTTTCATGAAAGCTTGTGTGTGTCAAATATGTGTAATCACTCCACCTTGTTTCATGAAAGCTTGTGTGTGTCAAATTTCTCCCCCTTGTTGAATAATGCACACAGCAAGCCTAAAATGCAATGAAATGCACATGAATGCAGTAGCTTCAAGTATATAGCAATCAGAGTGAAAAGATGCTCTAGCCGGTAAGACAAGTGAGTATAGCAACAATATACAAGTGCTGGCAAATGCTCAAACTGATCAGCTGATACGAAATATGAAGTGTAAGCAGTTTTGAACAGTTCTTAAGCAAGTTAAAAAGGAGTTCACCACCAAAGATAGCACATAGCAAGCATAAGCTGGAAATCAACCTAGTGCTAGCAAGGATATACAAGGTGAACTACCCCAAACAATGTCACACATCATGTCAAAGACGAACCTAAGACTTGTGTTTTTATCAAATGTCATTTTATCGAGTTTGCGACTTAGCACAAGAATTAGTCAAAACATGTGTGTGCGAGAGGTTATCTGTATTGTCAAGCCTAACTTTTCAACCAAGCGGAGCCTATGTCAAACGACAATCAGGAGCTCAAAGCAATGGTTTCGGTCATCCACTACAAGGCTCAAGTTCATCCAAATGTGCAATTGGAAGCAGTCTCGATACCTTGATGTGGGACAATACAGACCCATCTCGATCTTTTCATCTCACTTAGCTTAGTTGTCAAATTTTAGCACAAGTGAAGTGTCTAAGCAAGTGAATGACTCAAAGCATGAGACATAGCAACCTAGCATATACAAGACAAAGATAAAGGGATCTCAACATCCTACACATGCTAGGTACCGTCTCAAGCGGTGAACATTTTTAGATTTCAGCAAGTTTAATCAAGTTCACATTAGAAAATCATGCTCAACTCATAACATGTAGCAGATGATCAATGAGAGCCTAAACTGACAAGCACCACAAAGTACTCACATGGCATACTAACAAAAGCATAGTTTCATTCCAAGTGTTATATACATGAAGCTCAAAATGCAAGTATATCACAAAATGCAATGCAAATGCACTATCATACAAAGACAAAACAAAGTCTAGACTACAACAGAAACTGAAACTAGTGTACAACAAACAAAGTGCTTCCCTCCTCTAAAAAGGGAAACACACACCCAGTTCACCTCGCAAGCGAGCAAAAGTCGCTTGATCGAGGGGCTTAGTGAGAAGATCTGCAAGCTGATCCTGGGTGGCTACGTGATGCAACTCAATGTCGCCTTTCTCTTGGTGATCGCGGAGAAAGTGAAAGCGAACATCTATGTGCTTGGTCTTAGAGTGAAGTACTGGGTTCTTAGCAACACTGATGGCACTAGTACTATCACACAGTAAAGGCACTCTAGAGAACTCAAGACCAAAATCACGTAGGGTGGCTATCATCCAAAGTAGCTGGGAACAACAAGCGGCAGCAGCGACATACTCAGCTTCTGTGGTGGATTGTGCAACGCTAGACTGCTTACGGGATGACCAAGACACAAGAGACGAACCCAAAAACTGACAAGTCCCTGATGTGGACTTCCTATCTAAATGGCAGCCAGCAAAATCAGCATCCGAATAACCGCAAAGAGAGAGCGAGGAAGAAGCAGAGTACCAAAGCCCAAACTCAGGAGTGAAGCGGAGGTACCTCATGATGCGTTTCACCACCTGACGGTGAGAGGTACGCGGCGACGCCTGGAAGCGTGCGCAGAGACACACCGCGAATTGGATGTCTGGTCTTGTCGCCGTCAGGTACAGCAATGATCCAATCATACTCCGGTACTCCTTCTGGTTCACGGGCTCGCCGTCCTCATCAGCATCCATCGCTGTCGTCGTTGCCATGGGCATCGAAAGAGGCTTGGCCTCGCCCATGTCAAACTTCTTCAGGACGTCCTTTGTGTACTTGCCTTGATGCACGAACGTCCCATCCCGCGTTTGTTTGATTTGAAGGCCGAGGAAGAAAGTCAACTCGCCCATCAAGCTCATCTCAAACTCCCTGCTCATAAACTCTACAAACTTGGCATTCAAAGCGTGAGAAGAGCCACCAAAGATAATATCATCCACATATATCTGAACCAAGAGAAGGTCATTGCCTTGCTTGAGGAGAAACAAAGTCTTATCTACTGATCCCATCCTAAACCCCTTCTTAAGCAAAAAGGTTTTCAGCCTATCATACTACGCTCTAGGGGCTTGCTTAAGACCATACAAAGCTTTGTGCAACTTAAAGACATGGTTAGGATACTTGGGATTTTCAAAGCCTGGGGGTTGCCTAACATACACTTCCTCCTCTATGTACCCATTGAGAAAAGCGCTCTTGACATCCATCTGAAACAACTTAAAGCCCTTAGCAGCAGCAAACGCTAACAGAATGCGAATAGCCTCTAAGCGAGCTACAGGAGCGAAGGTTTCCTCAAAGTCTATGCCCTCTTTCTGGCAGTACCCATGAGCAACAAGTCTAGCCTTATTCCTAACAACCACCCCATCTTCACTCTGCTTGTTCTTAAACACCCACTTTGTACCTATGGGATGACACTCTGGAGGTGGAGGAACTAAGACCCAGACTTGGTTTCTCTCAAAGTTCTCTAACTCCTCATGCATGGCATTAACCCAATCGGGGATCGATAAAGCATGTCCAACATCTCGGGGCTCAAAAGAAGCAACAAATGTAGAATGAGCGAAGTGAGAGATGTGATATGACCTGGACCGCGTGACTCGCTGGTCAATATCGCCGATCATCGTCTGAGCGGGGTGGCGACGCTGAATGTGTCGTGGAGCCTCTCTGGAAGAAGTCGCCTCCCCCTCAACAAAGCCACCGGTGCCTCCTCGGGTGCAGCCGGTGCAGGCCGAGGAAGCTGCTCGAACGGTCCCCAAGAAGTGGAGGTAGAGGGTCCGGACCGTGAGCTGAAGTAGTCGCCGCAGCTCGATAGGGGGCAGCCGGTGGAGTCGGCTCGGGATCACCCCAATCGGCATCGTCCTGCTCCTCCTCCATAAAAATGCTTTCACCAAGCTCTTCATCACCTGCACGCTCAAAGACAGGGGTTGTACAAGGCATAGTTTCATCGAATGTGACCTCACAGGTCTCCACAACACGGTTAGTTTCAAGGTTAAGTACTCGATAAGCTCTAGAATGCAAAGCATAACCAAGAAAGATACCGTCGGAGGACCTGGACTCAAACTTGTCCAAATTACCTTGTTTCAAGATGAAGCACTTACACCCAAACACCCTGAAATGACTCACCTTAGGTAGCCTCCCAAATCGTAACTCATAAGAAGTTTTCTTCGTAAAAGCACGGAGAAAGATGCGATTGGAAACATGACAAGCAGTGTTGATTGCTTCAGCCCAAAACCTCCTAGGAGTCCTATGCTCATCGAGCATCGTCCTAGCCATCTCAACAAGGGTCCGATTCTTGCGCTCAACAAGTGCCATTCCCCTCATTTGAACATAAGGTGAGGAAAACTGGTGCTCAAGACCCAAAGACTTGCAAAAGGTTTCAAAATGAGTGTTCTTGAATTCTGTGCCATTATCACTACGAATAGCTCTCATGGCATTCTTAGGGAACTCATTTCTCAACCGAAGAATCAAATCTCGAGCATGTGAGAAAGCCTCATCCTTACTCTCCATAAAAAACACCCAAGAGTATCTCGAAAAGTCATCCACAATCACTAGCACATACCACTTCCCACCTTCTGACCGAACCCGAGCTGGACCAACTGTGTCCATGTGAAGTAGCTCGCCGGGTTCCTTAGTCATGATTTGATTCACAGGTGGGTGAGAAGCGGCTACCATCTTTCCATGACGACAAGGGTGGCAAACAAGATCCTTCTCGAATTTCAACTTGGGTAATCCTTGGATTAAGCCAAGTGAACTCAACCTAGCAAGAAGGTCAAAGCTCAGATGACCAAGTCTCCTATGCCACTTCTAAAGCTCAGAAGAGGATCCGGCCACCAAAACAACGGGAAGAGCCAAAAGAGTGAGAAAAATCAGCTCGAAAGACACGGCCAAATGGGACGATCCGACAAACAAGATCTCCCTGAGAGTCAAGAACTCGAGAAAAGCCATATTTAAAGCGCACTTCAAAGCTGTCCTCAAAGAGTTGTGAAACAGAAAGCAAATTAAAATGCAAGTTCGAGACCAAAGCAACATCCTTGAGAACAAAGCTCTCGTTAACCCGAATGGTTCCACGAGAGACCACTTTACCTTTGCTATTATCCCTGAATGTGATGTACTCCATGTGTTGCATGGGGTCGAGGCTGGAGAACCATTTTGAACTTCCGATCATGTGGCGCGAACACCCGGAATCAATGAGCCATGTGTTCTCCAAGCCTTCGTCCTACATCAATAGAACGACATAGGATGAGCAAATGGCACACCACCGGGGTTAGTAAACCGAGAAGGATACCAATGATGCATCATTTGCTCAAAAAAGTGTTAGGAAAAACACCAAACATGCCATGTCCCATTTGAGGAAAGCGATCACCACGAGAGGAAAAACGTGGTCTGCTAGTGCTGTGGGACACAAAAGCACCGCGGTGAGGTTCATAGTCATATTGACCACGACCTGAACCCCGCCGTGCACGACCACCACGTGGTCTCGCAACCTGAGGCCTAGCACCTTGAGGCATTGCACCTCTAGGCCTAGTAGTGCGCCTCTAAACAGACGGTACATGTACGCCATGGGGAGGACGGTACATGTTTCGGTTGTTCAACTCAAACTCACGCTTCTCATCTCTCTTCCTCCTAAAGCAAAACTCAACCAAGTGACCATCCCTATGACAATACTCACAATGGTACACCTCTCTCTTAGGTATTTGGCTCACTTTCTTGTGGGTATGGTTCACTCGAGGTGGCTTGGCTTTGGGAAGGGGTTCCTCGTAGATGGAAGGGAGTGTGTCAAGTGGGTTCCTTAGATGGTTCGGTTTTGGAATCCACACTTGTTTCGGGGTGGAGCTCTTGGAGGTTCTTCAAACACTCCATCTTTGGTGGGAGGCACAAGTGGCTTAGGTGGAGTGATTTTGAGTAGCTTGGGAGTAGTGGAAGGTTTTTCACTCGGAGGCACACCACTAAACTCACCAACTTTGCCATAAAGATCATCACCCTTCCCACCTAAAGCAAAGCCTAATCCCGATCCACCAATTCCCCTCCTGAATTGGTTGACCATCATACCAAGTTGCGGCTCACTGCAAGACACCCAACTCAAGATTGTCCGAAGGTATGTGTTTTCCTCCTCGGTACGCACCTTGTCATGCCGGCAATTGGCAATCTCTAGCTCCAAACCCTCACAAAGTGCACACTTAGCCACACTAGTGCTATCCGAGTTGGCCTTCTCAAACGAGGCAAGCTTGGCATTCTTCTCGTGCCAACTCGGATTGCAAGTCCGAGCAAGACTTGCACGCACCCAACAAGACTGGTGAAGCACGCGCACTATCAAACTCATTAACCAAATCAACATACTTGGACTGCAGACTAGCGAGATCAGCCATGTAAACGCTACAGAACTCACACTCTGCCTCGTCGACACACTATGGGAGTGTTCTTAACTTGCTCAAGCTCCTTAAGCGCTACTTCTAGCTTAGCTTTGTACTCTTTTCTATCACTAGCAAAGACGCTTTAAGCAACTTATCTTGACGAAGCAAAGTAGCGGTCAAGTCATCAACTTCAGCGACAAGAGCATCGACGGAAGGTGATACCTTAGATGTGTAGTCGCCGCCGCCGGGAGCATCGCCGTTGCCGCCCTCCACCACGTCACCAAGTGCCATGGTGCGTAAGCCTCCGTGGGTGGAGTCGGCGAAGAAGCAAAGCCCGTTCAGCTTGTCCTCGACCTTCCTCTCGGACTCGCCGCCGCCGACGAGGAGGAAACATGCTCATCGTCGGAGTCGAGGTCGCCGAGGGAGGCGAGGAAGGCGCGCTTTTTGCCTTGAACTTCTTCACGAACTTGCGCTTCATCGCTTCCTTGTCAAAGCCTCCCTTGGACTTGTGCTTGCCGGAGGTGTAGTCGCGCTTCTCCTTGTGCTTGTCGGAGGTGGACTTGCCGAAGGAGTGCTTGTTCCGCTTTGGGGGACAGCTTGGCGACGAAGTGATCGGGGTCGCCGCATCCATAGCATCCATCCTTCGGTCCACCCCCGCCGGCGATTCAAGCGGTTGTTGTGGAACCGCGAGAACCGGCCGATGACGAGCCACTCATCGCCTCCGAGTATCGTCCAACCGCTCCTCGTCACCGTGATCAAGGAAGACAAGGCAAACATCGCAGAGGAGGAGTTAGCGGAAGAACTAGAGACACCGTTACGACACCGCCCATAGTCGGAGCAGGGGGATTGTGAAGTTTGGTTTGATCTGGTGGTCGATCTCACCGACTTCAAATTTTGTCAAGAGCTCGTCCCACGGTGAGAGTCTCGTAGTTCTCGACTCGAGAAGAGCTTGCACCTTCAATCCCAAACCCTCCGATCAAGAGCATGTAACAATTTCACGGCTCTCTCATGATCGTCATAGGGCAAGTTCGGCTTGTTTGCACGCATTTTGTTGACGATAGTCTGAAAGCGTGAGAACATAGAATCGATGGTCTCGCCATCAAGCCGCCGGAAACTCTCATACTCCCGCTTGTATGTGTCAAAGAGTCCGGTCTTAATTTGGAGAGTCCCCTCGTGATAGCTCAGAAGCTTCACCCGCATCTCTCTAGCAAGTAGTCAAGTGTCCGACACGCCAAACTCGACTTCGAGAAAGACTTGAGAAGAGGGCATTACGTGCCTTGCTGTTCGCATCGTGTTGTTCGATTTGCTCTTGGCTAACACGAGCGGGAAGGACAACGTAATTGGCATCCTCACAGATTTCCCACACCCTCGCACTGAGACTCGGAGATAGGCGGACATCCGAATCTTCCAAAGACGGGTAATTGGTTCCATTGAAATGCGGGCGGCTTTCCGAATCAAGGCCCCATGTCGCCTTCTAGCGGATCACGAACCGATTAAGGTGGAATGATCCTTAACCGCTCGATACCAATTGAAGGACCGAAAATGGCGACCAGAGGGGGTTGAATGGTAGCCGATCAAAATTTTTTTCGAATGGCCACTGTCCCCACTCGACCCTCCAAAAACCCAAAACTCACACGCGAGTAGTTCTCGAGTCAACAGGTGACTGGATGTTCTCCGATAGTCCCCTAAAACACAAAAGGAACACTCAAGGCAACGAAAAACCAAGCGGAAAACAAGAAACTCCTCAAAACCGGAGACTGCAGTAGACCCCGAGGTTCGCCAAGATCGAGGTTCAAAAGCAGAAATCACTGCATGCAAAGAAGAAGCTACAGATCGCCGAGGCTCAAAGACCTCAAGTGCCGAGGTTCAGCCTTCTCGACTTAGACGTAAAACGCTATGCACCGCCGAGGCTCGGCGCCTCAAGTGCTTGAGGTTCAAAGACGGGTTCCAAAGACACGAACAAAGAAGAACGAAAATCGCCATGATCTTCAATCCGCCCGATCTCCTCCAAATCTCAACCAATCGCAACCAAAATTGAACCGTGGGTTCTTAAGGCAATGGAGAAGCTCCCTCTAAGTGATCATAGCTTGAGGTTGGATGAATCAACGGGAATCATAAAGGGGGTGACGAAAACGAGCAAAAACCCAAGGCCACCAAGAATCGCCGATCTCCTTGCACGGGACGAATTGGGAGAAACCCTTTGGTGGAAGTATTCTCCTACAAGCAAGGATCGAAAGCAAAGCAACAAACGGTGCGCAAAAAACGATCAACCATAGCTCGAGAAATCACAAGAGGAAAATTTCGTGGGAGAGAAGAACACCACAAGAACAAGATGAACCAACACGAATTCAACACAAAGATTTCGAAAAAACGAATCCCTGAGGACACGAGGAGGTTAAGGCCTCCATTCCCAACAAGAAATCTGAGTTCTTACACACTAATTGGTGGAATTAGTGGACCTCTCACACTCAAGCATACTAGAAGAGAGAAACCCTAGAAAGGGAGAAGGAAAAAATGCAAAATGGAGAGGTGAGGGAGATGGGGCTTCCTCCACCTTACTTATCGACCGGGCTTATTTCATTTTCCAATTTTTTTTTTGCCCCGATACAACTCGAGCAAACCGCCTAGCCCTAGGGACATTGCGGTCCAACTCGAACCGACTTCGATGCAATCTTTGATCCGACGGCCACCGCGCCTTCTCACCGGTAGCCGCCTCAACGCGACCTCCCCCCGATGCCGCCACGTGCCGTCCGTCCGCCTCGGGACCTCCGCCCGGTTTTGTGGCTCAACCTTAAACCCGCCGGTGGTTTTGAGGCCCAAACCATCGAAACCCTCCACCGTTGGTTTTGAGGCCCAAACCAACAAACCGCCCATGTCCTTGCACTTGTTGAAGCCAAGCGCCCGAAGAACGCGATCCCGCCCCGGCGATTCCGGTCCCTCGGGTCAAGTCTCGATCGGCCCGCCCTTTCACCGCTCCCGTCCCATTCGGGCGCGGCCCGCCATCACTTGACCTTCACCTCGCCGTCGGCCACCGCCTCCATGCTCGACACACCGCACAACACAAGCCAAGGCACATGTGGAACTCGTGGCTTTCACCACCGTCAAGAAGCACCCCATCCGAGATCTTTAGTAGTTGAATCAATCACTCATCATCACAACCGAACTACAAGTATAAACCTTGTGTTCGCACCAAAAAAGAAAAATTGATTGGGAAAATAGGGTTGGGCACAATCGATATCGCTGTGTTGAGTACAAAAACCGTAGCACTAAGAAATGGGGACGATGAGATTGATGAGAATACGGTGGGAATCATAAATTGCGAGGTTAAAGTACGGAACGGGTCGACGCTGACAAGGGTGGTCGGTACACTCCGGCCGGCGGCGACCGTACGGCAGCCAGCCGGGAGGGGAGCCCACTGCGCGCCATGCATGCATTGCGGCGGCCGGCAACGTCACCACCCCCGCACCGAGCACATGCGGGAGGAGGAGGGGCGGGCCGGCGATCTTAGCTTGCAACGGCGGCGCCATTATGACTCTATTGGCGTGCGGCGCGCACAGTCGTGAGGAAAAAAGATATCATCATAAAGATGCGAAGGAAACGTGCGTGGCGTCGTCGTGTGCAGCCGCAGCAAAATCTCGCCGAGTCAAATCAGCTGCGGCGCGGCCGGCCGCCGCCGCCGGTGGTGGTCCTCGATCGCCGCGCGGAGTGGAAAGGAGACCAATGCAAGCTAGCTAGGCGACGACGGCACAGCACACCGCAACCCCCACCAAGAAGAGCAACTTGGCGGAAGGAAATAAAGATACAGAGAAGCAAGGAGGGACGACGTCGACGTGCAAAGGCAGAGCGCGCTCGCCCCGCCATGCGCCCATGCCATCATCGCCGGCCATGGCTGGAAAGCTAGCTCTCCGAGTCGCGGGCCCCGGGCTACGATGACGACGAATAATAATGGAGGAAGGCGGCGGTTTCAGATCTCGCGGACGCGGCTTCCAGGCCCAGTAGATCGGCGGTCCATCTTCACGTGTGTGTGTTTTTCTGAGTTGGAGCTCCGGAAAGCACATTGCATGCAAGGGCGGCGGAAATAAAGCGGCGAGTCGTACGTGCACCGCTGCGTCGTCCCTTCGTACGTCGTCTTTCTATCGCCGGACCCGGACACGAGGACCATCCATCCATGGCTCACGAGTCACGTCGCATTGGCATTATTTATATTGTTATATATAATATATATAGTTTATTATATCTTTTTTTTTCAGTAATAAATAGCAGTAGCATATGGTAGGCTTGTGATACGCGGGCCTGGTCGCCTGGGCCTGGGCCAATGTACATTTCGCACATGGCTGACCTTGTCTTGGGCTGGGGGGCTGGCATTATTGGGCTGCCGATGGCCCCCAGCAAATCTGCTGCTGCTACTCCGCAGGCTCGCAGGCATCTGAGGGCAAGGTAGACAACGCCAAACTGTACACAAGGGCTCCATGAAGATAAATGTCAATGCAGCCATATCCAAGAATCTAGCAAAACATCAACTTCAGTAGTGACAAGGAACTTCTGTGGCAAGTTTGTTGGGCCTTGGGTTTGCTGGCAGGCATTGATAAATGAAGGTATTTCTGAGCCCAAAATCATGGAGGCCGGGCAACAGATCTGATGGTGCAGGAACTTAGGATGGCTTGTGACAATATCACTGTTGGTAAAAACATTCAAGTCACAAGTTTAGAGCCTGCTCATGTTGTTTAGGGATGCACATAGGTTATATGGTATTTGGTTAATTGGTCCGCCAACGGACGTGTATAATTCTTATATTCTCATTTTTTTTTGTGATGAGTTTGAGTTCGGCAGAGGGAGAGAGAGAGTGCAGGTACCTCCCCGTGGGAAATTATTGGCAAGAAAGAGTAAAGACTTCCTGACATGACAGGCCCAACAGGCAGCAGCTAGCACTTAATCCAGCACAGTGCGTGCCTCCTCCTCCCCGGTCTGATGCTGATCCTGTCTACAGTGTTGTCATCCTCCACCACTAGTGGTTTTCTGTGACCTCCGTCCGTCCGGTCTGAGCAGTGCCTGCGTGACTCACCCAACACCCGCACTGTGCCATCCATTCATGCCACTGGCAGGCAGGCAGGCACAGTATACTGACATAGTACTCCGTACAGAGATGAACAGAGCACACTCCAGACCAACAGCCAGATGGATAGATGTCGGGCTCTGTCCATTAAAGGACTTGTCCAGATTGAAAATTTCTGCGATCTGAGCAGCTGTAGCACTTTTATTTGTATTTGGCAAATATTGTTCAATCGTGACCTAACTAAGCTTTTAAAAGATTCGTCTCGTGATTTATAACCAAACCATACAATTATTTATTTTTTTACTTATATTTAGTGCTCTATGCATGTGGATATAAATTGATGTAAAAAACTTACGAAAGTAAGTGAAAAAACAAGGCCAAAATTTGAACTTTGCACCTTGCAGCGTCGAAACAAAGACTGCGCACTCGTAGGCAGAGGCAGGCTCATCCAGTCATCCTGTTGGTGTCCTCCACAAACGCCATGGACAGCAAGAGCTCGATCGAAGGAGCAGCAGCACACCTGTTGCTCAGGACGGGCGGTATGGGAGTAGGTAGCCACAGTGCTACTGCTAGTCTGGTACGTACGTACAGGCGGACGGTGGAAGGAAAATGATGCCCGATTTGATGTTGATTGCGCGTAATCGGCAACTGCAGACAGCCACTGTAATGGGGGGCGCCCATCAAGGCTTCAATGCACGCGCCACATCCATCACACAGGCCACTACCCAGTAGAGTACTAGAGTAGAACGAACACCACATCGACCGAAACCGAAAGAAAACGAGAGGGAAATGGGAACGGCAAGGCACCGGCGGCCGGAACTACCCATGCGTATGAGGATGAGTCGACGACGGACACGTACGCACGCGCACGGGCAGCCTGATCTGACTTGCCGATCCACCCACGAGCACGACGCGTCCAGAGAGCGGAGCGCGTCGCCGCCGCCTCCTCCTCGTGACTCGTCCAGTCGCCCTCGAGCTCGCTAGCTCGACGCGCGCGATCCATTAGCAGCATTGCAGCGCAAACCGCCATGTGCCCATGTCCGAGCTTGTGCTTGTGCGCAGGCATACCCCCATGCATAGCCAGCCGCCCGAGTATATATATAGTGACTGGTAGGAGACTTCAGGGTTGCACGCATGCATGTTCATCTCTTTTAATTTCGCGTGTAACCTTTTTTCTTCTATGGACTTTTCACCTGTGACGTGCTGCTTTAAGCAGGGACGAAGCTTACGTCCGAAAGTAGTGGGTGCAAATACACACACGTACGTGTGTTTGAAAGTAGGGGACGATGCAAATACACACGCTAATGATCACGTCTATATATACACGTATCATGTAACACTATATATATGTGCACAAGACAGTATTACTCTTCTCTACTCCCTCTGTCATAAAATAGTTGTCGTTTTCATTTCTTCAGAATCAACTTTGACTAAATATATATGTAAAAAAATATATATTAATATATATGGTACATAATTAGTACCATTGCAAAGACCTTTGAATCTAGTTTTTTTAAATAAATTTATTTGGAGATACATACATTGCACGTATTTTCTACAAATCAAATTAAACTTGCGGCACGAAAACCTAAAGCGATAGTTTTTCTGGGACGAAGGGAGTAATTTGTTTCAGCTTGTCAGCCGGCCTGTTGAGAACTTGTGTCTGGAACCCATGGATTTCACGCCAGACACATATAGTCTATGAATTCTGTGAGAACACATAATTTGCAGAGTCTATTCCTTATCGTACCTCAAGATTGACTAAGGCACCACTAGAAGCGGAGCTAAAGCCAATTCGAAGGTAGGTCGTATCTTGCCTTACCGTTTCTAGTCCTTAACTCCTGACTTAAGCACCGCGGAAGCCGGAGTCAGAGCAGCAGCATCCAAATTGTGGTTTTGCCTAGGTACGTATGTATGACCATCGTGCCATGCATAAAAACAAATTAACGGCTTTGACTCTTGTTCCATCCACTGTAACGAAAACCGTGCCGTTCCTCCCCTTTAATTTGGGTCGGCTTGGTTCAACTCTGGCTAACGACTTTCGGTCTTGTGCTTTCCTTTTTAGCTAGCCATCACGTACGTGTACGTTTACAGCATACATTCATACATGGTGGCTGATCGATATTTTCAGCAGAGAGAGGGACGTTGCAACTAGAGGACTGTCTGCCCACTCGCTGTCATGCAAAGGAACTACTGTCAGCATGCAGGTGAACGAATGAGCGAGCCAAGGCAACGTACGCAAACAAGGCTTTTAGTTTCAAGTAAGCCCCCCGGCGAGCCGTACCGTATGGGCTGTGACGACTGTGCTGCGTTTTGTTGCCCGTCCATGTCGTCGTCTGACTCTCATCCGTGCCGAAACCGAAAGGGAATCCAATCCAACCGGCAACTAAACTGATGAGTGTCGCCACCGTCTGCAGCGGCCGCGAAAACGCCGCCCGCGCAGCGCAGGTCGTCCGGCCTGCTGTAAGCGTCGCGGAATTTAAGGTGTTTCAGCTGCGACGTTGCCCCGTCTCTGTCTGAGGACGGACGAAAGCTGCTGCTTGCTTTCGGTTGGATCTCGCTGCACGCCATGGATCGATCGATCGGTCCGCTGGGATCTACTACTATGTTCATCTGGGGCTCTTGGCTTCGACGACGTGTATATAGTGCCTCCTTTGACGTTGTTCGTGCTTCTGATTCACACGGGAACGGAGTCCGGAGCGCTACTGACTGGTGGCGACACTGTTGTTTTTACCGTCAGTGAGACAGCCAGCAGGACTTGTGGGGTTGGTGTACGGCGTTGGTGGGGTCATGCATGAGCGCGCTGTGAGGATGTCAGCAGGGAGCCGCGCGAGGGCCCGGCCGGCCGCCGCCCGCCGGGCCGGGGCATTACCAGGGCACGGCACGCGTACGACGACGACGACTTGTTCGTTTCGTACCTGTGTGTGTGCCCGTCGCACTGGAACCGTTGAAGGCAATTCGATCGATTCCTTCCCGGCGGCCGGCCGGTATGATCTGATGGGCGGACGCCATTGCCAGCAGCAGCACGTACGTAGTACATGGTGCACTTAACAACAGCAGCTTCCGCCGGTAGTAGTAGTCTAGTAGAACTCCTAGTACGTACCGAGGCGCCGGCCGGCCGGGCGCGACGCAAAACGGCAGGACTCCTCTAGAGTGGGCCGCGCGCGCGCATTCCCCGTCGGGACCTGCCCATGCATGCCAGCCAGCCGGGCCACCAGCGCAGCGCAGCGGCGGCAGTCGTCGGCAGTTGGCACCGGCCATCCCGGCCGGCCTGGACACTGGACCAGCTAGCGCGCCGGCCGTACGTCGTGAGATCCCGAGAGCGACCGAGCGGGGCCGCTGGGCGCTGCCCATGGCGACGAACCGACCGAGAGAGATGGACATACGGAGTACTCCTACATATAGCTTCCTGGACCATCCACGAATGGCGACGGGGCTTGCTGGCCCAGTCTCGCCGCGCATTATTGTTATCATCGCAATGGCAGCAGCAGCGCGTACGACGTCGTCGCTGTGGTTCAGGAGGTCCCCGCCGGCCCGGCCGTTAATTAATCATCCATCGGCCTGCTGCTCGACTGCCCGTACATGCCCGGCTGCCAGCCGTGACTCTACCCGGCAGCCCAGCCAGCAGGCACCGCGACGTGCGGCGAGCCAGCGACAGAGACGTAGTACGCGCGGCCGGGGGCCCCCGCGAGCGCCGAGCGACTCAGTTTCTGGCAGCGGCAGCGCGGCGCGGACGA
Source organism: Chrysopogon serrulatus (assembly GCA_015844335.1). Classification (NCBI taxonomy): domain Eukaryota; kingdom Viridiplantae; phylum Streptophyta; class Magnoliopsida; order Poales; family Poaceae; genus Chrysopogon; species Chrysopogon serrulatus. The sequence continues at coordinate 107,035 of JADLZL010003532.1, read as the reverse complement.
CGACGACAACCGGTGAGCGGACCGGACGGGAGCGTGATGATAGGCGCCGGCCGGCCGCGCCTGCCCATCTTGCTCCCCGGATCCGGCCAAGCCAGGGGCCGCGCGTCGCGTGTGGCCATGACTGCATGGTGCCATGGCGCTAGCTGATTGATCGGATCCGACGCGCCCCCACCCTCACCGTGGACCGTGGTGCCTACTGGCTACTGTGCCTGCTGCCCTGCGCCGATGAGCTCACCGCCCGTGGGCGGCAAGCTGTGCTGCCCCGGCCGGCCCCGCCAGTCCTCCGGCCTTTTTTGGCCAGTCCTCTCCTCTGTGCTCTGCTGTTTCCTACTGTACCAATACCCTGCTGCATCCATCCGACCATGCCATGACGCCACACGTACGAATGCACATCGTACTAGTACGTGGCGCATGACGCACGTACATACTCGAGGATCGGGTCCCATGCAGTCCTCGAGGATCGAGCACGCCAAATATCGCACTCCCTCGATCTAAATTAAAATAATGTGTTCCTCGATTTTCCGATAAGTTACTTATAAAATTTCGTATAAGATTACGAAAATTTGTCCAAAATCGCATCTTTTAAGCCAGGGAGGTACCAATGCAGTGCTGTTACACAGTATACTATTAGCGTATATAGAACGAACTAATTAACCCGTTAACGAAGCCAACTACGGCGCCGTCGTCTATATATTGCGCAGCCCCCCAACACCGCTCCCAGCACGTACTCACCCCACCACCCCACACGGCCCGACACGTCCGTGCTAGCCTGCTCGTACTTGTTGCACGCCTCGCCGCTCACCCAGCCAGCCAACCCCCAACGACGATGACGGCGGCAGCCGAGCCCGAGCCCACGGCCACCGTCGCCGTCGGCGGCGGAGGAGCGGCACCGCCGGCCGTCGTCGCTAGTAGGGTGTGGGGAGTGGGAGGGGAAGGTGGCGTCGGCGGTGGCCGAGGCGACGGCGGACGAGGCGTGGGCGCTGCTCTCGGACTTCCTGGCGTTCCACCGGTGGCACCCGCGCGTTGCCGCGTGCCGCCTGGCGTCCGGCACCCCGCGCGCGCCCGGCTGCGTGCGCTACTGCGAGGGCACCACCACCCCGGCTCCGGCGCCGGCGCCGGCGACCCGCCGGCGGACTGGGCGCACGAGACGCTGCTGGAGTATGACGCGGAGCGGCGCTTCTTCCGGTACGAGATGAACGACAACAACATGGGCTTCGGCCTCTTCTTCGCCACGTTCCGCGTCGTCCCGGCCGCCGGCGCCGGCTGCGAGCTGCGGTGGGAGTTCGAGTGCGAGCCCGTGCGCGGCACGCCCCGGGACGCGCTCGTCGCGCGCCTGCAGGCCGGGCTCGACGGCATGGCGGCGCGTGCGCGACCACGTCCTGGCCGCGCGCGCCGGGGGCAGCGACGACACCGCTTCCCCCGCCCCTGCCGTGGTGGCCGCGGGGCTGGAGGCCGCCGGTGACCTCGTCGTCGTCAAGCTCGACAGCTCCATCGCCGCCGTGTGATCGTCGACGATCCGGTAGACGGCAATTGATGTGATGTCTGCTCACGCTGTCGCTGCCCGTTGTGTTCCCTTTCCGATATGATCATCTCGTCGCCGTGGTTTTTAGCTGTTTTGTGTGTGATGTTTCGATAATCCCTACTAGTCCGTACATAGATTATGCATGTAGTATAACCGCGTACGGCCGACATCTTCATCTCGCCCTCTTCTTCTGCCTTTTATTACTGTATCTAGGTAAGTACGTGTGCTGTACTGGTATTGTCGTTGTACCTTGCCTGGAATAAATTTAACACAAGTTTGATAATAATGAGTAGTATACTACTTAAGATCCTGCTTGGATTCCATAGGCTAAAGTTTAGGTTGGAAAAGGAATAGCTAAACTTTTATACCATTTTAGCTTACTTGTGCGATCTAATAAATTAATGATATTTTTCTAAGACTAGCTTATTGTACCATCTCAAGAGAAAACATGGTTAAATTTTAGTGACTAAATTTTAGGCCATAAAATCCAAACATGCTTTCTTTTAAGGGGAGAAAACGACTGCTTGTACCATCTCGTATGCACACCGTACCAGACATGGTCCTTGGTCTCTTTCCCCCCAAATTTAAGATTTTCTCACTTTCTCTCTGTCACATTAATTTTTAACCGTATGCATGGAGCATTAAATGTAAGTAAAAAATAATTAATTGTACAATTTAATTGTAAATCACGAGACGAATCTGTTGAGTCTAATCAATCTACGATTGGACAATAAATGACAAATACAAACGAAATGCTATAGTTGCAACTTTTCTAACATTTTGAATCTAAACAAGATTCACCAACTTCTCTAAGTTTTTTTCACTCTCTCTCCATCACATCAATTTTTACTCGTATGCATGGAGCAGTAAGTAAAAAAAAAAACTAATTGCACAGTTTAGTTGGAAATCATAAGATGAATCTTTTGAGCCTAGCTAGTTATTAGTTCACGATTGGACATTATTTGCCAAATACAAATGAAACGTTACAGTTCCAAAATTTTTCAACTACTACAATCTAAACAAGGCTAAGGGCATGGAACTGAATGCATCATGCATGGCCGTTTTTCACCGTTCATTCACCTGAGCAACTCTAGCAAACAACGTAAGACATGGGAAGGAAACAAAAACCAAAAAAAAGAAGAAGAGGTGTAGTAGTATGTAATGTAATAGTAGGATGCATGTCATGTGCGAGGCATGTGGTGTGCTGCCTGTCGCCGGCGTTGCATGCTGTCTTGTGTCTGACTGAATGACTGAATAATGCCAGATCCATCCGCAGGCTGGGGATTTTGCCCGTCGATTCTTTCTTCAGAATCGATCATGCATCCTGGGACTCTAGCTACCATGTGCTCGATCATGTGATGACGATGAATTGATGATATGAAGATAGATCCAGTCAACTGGAGGGAGATCCCCTGTGATAACCAACCATAGAATAGAAAAATGGTGGTCGATCGGTAGAGAGAGACGGCGCTTCGTTCACGCATGCAGTCATTTTGCGTTTTTCTATTTCTAATTCTCAGGGCATGGCATGGCACGGCTCAGTTTCGGCGAAGTCGTATACGTTACACACAGTGTATTGCATCTTCCAATGACTGAGGTCGAGCCTAACGTGGAATAGTTGTTTTAGTCCAACAATTTTTGCGTGGGGCCTAAATTTTCAAAACGACTGTTTCAGTCTTTAAAAAGTTTTTATAGTTATTGGACTGATAAGGAATAGTAGACTAATTGATCGTTTAATTTTTTTAAAAAAATAGTCCATGTGTAGCTTATATTATCCAAGGATGAATTAAATTTTAGTCAGATCATCAAGCATGCCCTGAGTAACGTTTAACCAATGGTGACTATCCTAGATGAGCGAGCAGGCGCCGACGTCCCGTCCGGCCGTCCGCCTGTCTGATTGATCGAGATCAATATCCCAACACCAATATAGCGACGAAAAACACCTGTATCTCACTCGGAACACTCTCTTCGCTGGCCAGATCAACCGACGCGACGGCAACAGCAGGCGAGTGTCCCCGTCGACGTCGCCCCGTGCCCGTCCCGTCCTGCCAAAGAAAACATATGCGCGTGCAGGCATCCGTCGATCTGGAGGATCGGATCCAGTGAGCCCCGGTCTGCCATGGCGCATCCGCCGCGATCTGTTCCACATGGTGCCGGTGCGCGCTGCGGCTAGCGCACCCGCGCCCGCGCCGCACGCACGTCACGTCTCCGTCGGGTCTCGTCGTGCTGCGGATATGATGTTGCCGGCCACCACCACCAGGCACCAGCCCACACCCGATCCTCATCCACGAGAGAAGGAAAAAAAAATAGTAGGAGATTATTCGGCCCTTCTTTCGCGGGCCTGAATTTTCTGTGGGCTAGGACTGGGCTGATCGGAGGTCCATAACTATCCAAAATGGATCCGAAGCTCATCCTAATCGGCCCATGCTTGATTGATTGGGCTGCTTGTTCCGAGTGTTTGGCTTTGGCGTAGGCGGGGAGGAACACCAAGAGGCCCAAAGAATATATATTTTCGGGGCTGGATTGGACTCTGATGAAATGGTAAGGAAAACTCCTGGCAACCTCGATTCTGAATTCGAGCAATGACATGTTGCTGAGCCATACACACCAGCACTCCTGTCCACGAGAAGTCGAGAACATTGCCAGGGTGTTCCCTCGGACGCTTCTTCAGAAGAGGCGGAGCTACTTCAGGGCTTGTTCGTCGACATTCTAAATTAGGGGCCTGTTCGCTTGAGTTAAAAAACCGTTTTCAAAACATAAGCCATAGTATTTGCTTCTTACATAAAATCAGATATTTCTATAGTATTTTTGGCTTATCACCGGCATATAAGTCCCGCTATTCGGCGCTGCTTATAAAGCCGCTTAATAAACCAAAATACCGTAAAAACGCGTCGATTTTATATAAGAAGCACATATTGTTGGCTTATAAGTCTAAACGGTTTTTTAGCTCAAGCGAACAAAGGTAGATCTTGTTCGATTTGCACACAAATACATCTCAACCTACATAATTTAAAAAAAATAAAGTGTATGTTAGTTCAAATTTCACCTCAATTTCTCTCAAATCATGTAGATTAGAGTGTATTTAGGTGCAGTCAAATAAAAAGGATTTATCCCCTACAAGTTAAAATTCCCTTCAATTCTCTCCAACCCTCTTTGGTTGGGGTACAAATGAATAAGGCCTATAAAGAGGAAAAAAAAAAAAGTTTGATAGAGCTCCTCTACGGAGCTGGACCCAGAAAAGAGTTCTTTTTTAAGTAATAATTATTAAGTTTTAAAATAAGAGAAAGGAGTTTCATCAAATTAAATAGGTCCTAAATCATACTCTATATGTTCTGAAATAATCAACTTTTTTTTTCAATTTTTTCATAGACTAACGCTCACAAAAGACAGGAGCATGCGTCCTTATCTTCTTTTTACTTTATTGGAGGATATCTCATTGATTTGGCATGTCATCTGCATGTCCTGTATTCTTATAGAATGTTATATTTTTTTTTAGGCCAAATTTTAGACTTTAGAAACTTATTTGTTCTTCTTTTTTTGAGAATTCATATATATACTTAACTTTGACCAAATATACATGTCATAAATAATATCATTAGATGGATTGTTAATATATTTTAAAAAGAATTATTTAGAGATATAAATGTTATTAATATTTTTCTACAAACTTAGTTCAATTTTAAAAGGGTAAATGGATATGAATACTCCTACTAGTACAACACTATAACTAACGACACTTGAAAAGAGACACGTGGAGTTGATATACAATACAAACAGGGAGACTCGTCTCTTTCTTTCCTGTTGCGGAAAGCTGGTACTCCGATCTCTTCATAACGAATCTCGGGTGCAAGCTCGAGCACCTGATTAAGCCACGTCACCCGCTATCGCGAAAGCCGTTGGATCGGATGAGCACGCGATCTGGTCCGTCCGATGTGGATTGGTTCGGATCTTCAACCCGCATTCTCATCTACCCGAGCCGTCACGAAGCTTCCCGGGCCGATTCTCCTCCCCTCCGCTCCTTCGCCTGCTCTGCCGTCTCCGCTCTCCAATCTGCTGGCCGGAATCGCCGTCACTGGCGAGCTGGCACACGAGGATCTGGCAGCGGGCCCTTGGCACGGCAGCTCGGGCACCGGCTGCAGGTCTCGGCGCAAGCGGGGTGCGCAAGCCACTAGCGCAGGTCCCTGCCACCGGCGAGCTGGCGACTGGCGAGGCAGCAGGCCCTAGGCGCGACGGCGGCTCCCGGCACGGTAGCCTCGGCCCCGAGCCACGGGGTGCGGCGGCGGCTCCCTGGAACCTGGTTAGGGCGCTCACCTGTCGACGCCGTAAGGGAAGCACGAACCAGATTTCGACTTTGAGCTCGAGATGGACGACGCCCGCCATTTGTTCGATACAATGTTGGCAAGAGAAGAGAAAGCCACGACAAGGCCTCTGGCTTGGCTGCCTTCTGCGAGGGAAAACACGCGTCTGACCCCGGTGCCGTCGCGCGAGGAGGCCCGCAAACTTTCTTGCTCAGACACTCCGTTCGCCAGGTCAATTGCACATCCAAGACACTCCTGGGTCCGTTTCCTCCTCCCTGCATCTGTGTTAACACTCGCACCTGTGCTTATTAATGCTTCTCAAGTATAGTAATCTAAACTCTAGACTGGCATACAAATTGAAAAGCACTACTACTCCTTCTATCCTCCTTGAATGAATTCCTCATTAGTGGATCAACACATACTACTAGCCATGAATATACTGGGAAATGATTTGCGTTGTTATTAGATCTGGTAGAAGATATGTGATCTGTTCATTCATAGTTGCAGCCTGCTTGGGAGGTCCTTGCTATTGCTGGATGTCCATACTATGCAGCTGATTGGATAGGTAGCTGAAGATGTTACGTCTTAGCTCTGAAACTAGCAGTAGCTTACAATTGCACCCCTTAGAATTTATCAAAGTTGTAAATGTTTGAATGTATACCTATTTCTATGGACGTGTAAAATTAGTATAATAATTTCTAAGTGTTGGCACCAAGTATTTATCTTCTGTTTGATTTATCTTTCCTCCATAAGAGCATATATTTCCTCTCTTTTGGCCTGCTCGTTTGCCCCCAAAACACATTTACAGGATGTGGGTTCCCTCCTTGGATTGTGGCAGTCAATGTATAGTAGTTTTGTGATCCAATGGAGTATTGTACACTCGAACCATCCAAGATTCAAAGCTGTTTAATAAACACAAAGAATACTATAGGTAGGAGTAAGTCATTGAACGGTGATCATTGGAATCGATTATCTTTTTTTTTTTTTTCCTGTGTTACCTTGTCCATATATGTTGTGATAGATCTGCTTAACTTTTCACGCAAGTTCTTTAAGATACCATAAAGCTCAAATGACTGGTTTCAACTAAAGCAATCATGTTTAGGAAAAAGAAATCTTATCATATATTATATTATACATAGGCTAATTGTCTTCTAGGTTTCTCATGCACTCTCTTCCCAAATAGAGAAATATGATATTTTTTTTGCATGGTTTCTCATTCCTGTATCCTATTTTTTTTTTCCCAAAAAGAAATCTCATTTCTGAAAAGCTTCAGAAGAGAATCAGTGTTATGATTCCACAATGTAGCAGGTCTAGATGCTCAATGAAGCCTTTGAATGATTATTTGTTATATGTACATCCTTATCGCGGAAAGGATTCGCGGCCTCCCAGCCACCCGCGACATTGTTTACGCGTTTCCTTCCTCTTTCCCCTCTGTCTCCTGTTCCCTCGGCCCCCGATGTTGCCGCCAGCGGCGCCGGCCGCCGCCCCCCCTCGCCCGCCGCCTCCCTTCCCTCCCCGCATCCCTCCTCGCATCCCTGTCTCGCTCTCGGCTACGTGTGGGCGCGGGTGTGCTGTCGCCGCCGCCACAGCCGCATCCCCACCCTCCCCGCTTCCTCCCTCCGCAGATCCGCTCCTTCCCGACCTTCCAAAGGTGCGGGAGCGCTGCTGCCGCCGCCTGTGACGCCGGGCGCCGCCGCAGCACCTTCGGCCGGCTCCTCCACCGCATCCTCTTCCTCCACTGCGTCCCCCCTCCACGGATCCGCGTCACCCCGGCCTCACTAGGGCAGGAACAACGGGATCAGCCCCGTCATTGGCGACACCGGACGCCGCCGGCGCTTCCTCATCTGTCTACAGCCTAGCACCTGGTGAGCCCCAGCCCCTGTTCATCTTCCTCTGCTGCACCCCCTCACATTGCGTCTGCCAGTCTCAGCTGCGGCACTACCTTCCCCACCATATATCTAGGGTTTCATTGCCGGCGTCCGTGCATTTGCGTTTGTTCCTCCGTGGCTTCCGATTCCTTTGGTTTTATCTCAGATTAGGTGCTCCAGTGCCTTGATTGGTGTACTGTATTGTTGCTTTTGTGCTATGTAATTTCTTTTTCCAGCTATAATACCTGCTTATCCTGAATCCTCTCTTCCTCTGCTGATCCGGCAGAGGCCAGGCCAGCGGTTGTGCGCGTCGATGCGGCGGTCGGCCTAGCCGCTTGCTACGTGCGCAGATCCAAAAGATGGACACGAAGCGATGACATCCTCTCCCACGGCGGCAACGCCTGCTCGCGGCTTGCGGCGGCTGGCCCAGCCGGCGGCTGCACGCGTGGATGTGGCAACCGACTTTCCTGTGAGGCCATATGTTCCTACCCCTTGGCCCTTGCTGACCTCCTCTTGAGGATTCAAGGAGATTCAAATCGAGTGTCTGTTGCTGCTACTACTGCTTCCAATCAGATCAGAAGGAAGGAAGGAGGCAGTGGACCTCGCAGGACCAGGTGCTGCATCTGTGACTCTAGCCTCCTTTTATTTAATCGCCGGTAACAATTCATCTGTAATCATTCTCTTTTTTGTTCCTGGATTGCCTCATTGTTGTCGATTTCCCCACTGTGTATACGATCTTGATTGTGGTTAGTTTACACAATTTGTACATGTACAAAATTAAACAAGCTGTAATGCCTGGCCTCTATGATTTCTTTTTTTTTTTGTGCCAAATTGTTTAATCTTAAATTTTAAGACAATAATAGATATGATTACAACAATGAAAAATATGTCATACCTAGAGTCTTTTATTACAGCTGGACTGTTCCCAATATGTACTAGCATGATTCAAATCCTTTTGACTACAAGGTTACTAACTTTTTTCTTTGATTGACACTTCATAGGAAATTGCGCAATGCAAGCTGTCAGATAGAAGATGGAGGATGCAGTATTTCCACTGTTCCATGCTCTTTACTCAGGTGATCCTCTTGGTGCATACACGTTTTTGCCATGTTCTCATCTCCTTGAATTGTCGATTATGGATTTAGATGTCTGTGCCATGTATTAAGTAATTAGAGGTTCCTATATATGTGGCTTCAAGCACAAAATTAAGCAACTAAGGTAATATGCAAGTGCAAAGAAATCTGCAATTGTACATAAATACTCGCTGCTCACTTCTTTTTTATCTAACCTAATTATTTCAGGCAGTGTTTCCTGTATAAAGATATGAATATTGCCATACCATTATTCCTGGGTGTGTGCCACCCGTATCTTGAAGTAAGATAGATTTCAAAGTACTGAGGAGATACGTATCCAAAGTCCTGGAGCCCAAAACAGAATCTTCCAAGGGTATTGTATATTGTGAATGACTTAACATTAGGTTGTCCACTATACAGGACAATACTTGGTGACTCATTTAAAAAAAACTGATATTTTTGCTTATGTGTATAGTCACTTTGGCGAGGGTACAATGAGTTGGTTGCAGGGCACCGACAGCAAAAGGCCATCGGCTCTGTCTTGTGCGTCTCAGCAGCAGCTAATGGACAAGCAGGCAAGTGTCAGCGCATGGCAGCAGGTCAGCTATCCTGCTGTTCTTCCCTCTGATTCTGATATATATCCGTGCAATTTGTTCAAAGCAGCGGTGTTATTTCTTCTTTATGCCAACTCTTGAATCAGCAATTGCCCACTGAATGCCTAATTTTGCATTATAGATACAGTTATAGTATTTTTCTTTCCTTTGTGTTTATGTTGCCGACATTTATGTTATTTTGCTATGGCTCAATACCGATATTTCAAAAAGAATATGTTTAATACTTATGTGTAAAAAACTTTGCTCCATTTCCTGCCACCTATCCCTCAAGTCAAAATTTGTCTTCCGTCCTGTCTCAAACCATAATACTCAACCTAAAAATTCCATAACTTTTTTTAACGAAAACTGCAGGGGAACTCCCCTACCTGTATTTTTTTCTTTTTTCAATTGAATAAAAGAATGTTTACGTACACAGGTCAGAAGTACAAGGCAACTATGCCTAAAAAGCAAAAGAAGACAAAAACATAATGAATAACTATCTCTCCAACTATTGAAGATTTGCTGTTTTGCAGGATTGGCTTTGGTACAAACCAGGCCAAACTCTTATATGATATCATCTGTGCTTTGGTTGTTATTTTTATTATGCCCTGAGATTTTGAAACACTGTTATGCACTTTGAACTCATCGTAATTTATGCATATAACCTCTGCTACCACCACTACCAAGCTCGGATAATACTCTGTGTATTTCTCTTTACATGGTAAGTAGAATATAACTTTTAGTGGCCCATGCAACCTGATTTAAATGATGGCCTCCTCAATCTAATCCTTCTTTTCTTTTTTTTTTACTTAGTTTATTTGGAAAGCATGGCTACCTCCTTCCTCCTGGCTAACATTATCTTCATCAGGGGTACAAGCTGTTCATTCCATTACCTTATGTAGAACCAAGATATATGACATCCTTCCTGCAACACCTTTTTTTTGCAATTATGTATTGATTTCAGGAAGCATGTTGTGAAGTAACCAATGCAAATCCAAGGTACCTGAACTACCTTGGCCTCTCTTTCTTCGTGCTCCCTTCCATCTTGTGCATGGCAAAGACAAATGTATGATGTATGTCCTAAGGCTAATTTTATTTTAATGAGTACATGTTTAGACCCTGCAATATAAAATATCTGCCATACTTAACATAGTTGTTTTGCAGAATTATTATTGGACTAGGTGACCCTGAATGGATGGCTTAATGGGGAGATAGGGATCAGATTTGTTTTCGTGCCTCTTGCCTTCCTACTAATTGCCTAATCAAAAGCCAAAAAGCCAAGTTTAATTACTGATGCATGTATGGCCTTTAAATTATGTTAGATGCTTTTCATTTTTTATAGAGAACCTCATAATCTATTCCTGGTCATCAGTGAGTCACTTGAGCTGCTAAGTTTAAACTTAAATAGTGAACATGTCAATTAATTTGATGGCCACCTTTGTCTATTCACAAATTATATATGAAATTTTAGCTATTTATATATCCAATTTTGTTCTCTTCTAGGTTATTGGCATGCTTCCTGCAATGTGTTCATAAAGCTGAATAGATGATGTATTGGCTATATATGATTTTATTGGCATATTTTCTACATTTCCCCAAAGGCTCCTTCCTGCATGACTGAAACAGGTTCATGGGCTGCATAATTTTGTTTCCATCTTTCTATATGTATCACAATATTTATAATTTTTTTTCTTACATGCTAATAGTGGTATATCAGGTTCTCAGAAATGCTAAGGTCTCTGCACTATAGTATTTTAGATTCATCCTATTGTTGCTTTGGGTTAACAATAGGACTTTGCAAGTTACAATTAACATTAGGTTGTCATACCAATTCAATATTTTATCATCATGGTGCTGCTGTTCGTCTGCAAGCTCTCAGTATAAAGTCCCTTTGTCATTGCTCTCACACCTACTTCATTTCTCAGTTTTATTCTCATCTGCCTCCAGTACCTTATTACCAGCATATGTTCAAATGATATAATGTACATAGGTAACCAATATTGCTACTGTGAACTCAAAGACGGTGGCTTCAAGATTTATGACGATTTGGGTTGTCTGATGTAGGTGCAGGTGCTTAGTGACCACCATAGTTGGCGACACAATGAGCAAGGCCCCATCATTGACCTATGATTCACAGTGGCCATTTGTTTGTATTTGTAGTAACATATTAGTATGGTTGTCAAATCTATTTGATTTTTTTAACTCTGATTAGTATGGTTGCATGAACCTGCTTCTGTCTACATTTTTATATTTCAATGAGCTTCGGCCAATACATTGTTTCCAGTAATCTGTTGGGCCAATACCTTTATAGTTACCTTATTCATGTAAGGCGATATATGAGCATGGTTTGCTCGGTTTGATTTGCATTTCTTTTTTGATAAAGTTTGATTTGCATTAAGTAGGAGTTGGGTACTGAAGTTCCTTATTATATATTAAAGAATTCTAATATACCCTGTTGTTGCCGGAAATTCCAAGCTTCTAATATGCTCTATGAATAGAGGTTTACGTGGTAGTAATTTCTATCCATATTTTCTCATATTCAAACCAAAATGACCTTTTTTAACAGTTACTTCTATCCACCACAGTACAAAAATAAGGTCAAACATGTAGCTCCAAATACGAAACACCGAACACATACCCATGACACAGGCGCGACAAGAAGTTGCGTGCGCAGCAACGCGTGCGTACTGTCCTAGTAGTACTCATGTGTGCAATTATTACTGCAGAATTGTATCCATTGCCACTTGTTCTCAAAGTTTGAAGCTTCAGTGTCAATAAAGAAAGTGATGGTTGCTACTCTTTTTATCTAAAGTTGCTGACACGATCCTATTCTATTAAGAATAAGAACAGGACTTATCATAGATGAAGACAATTACTGTGGTAACTTCTCGATTTTCTATTTGGCACTACTCTCTGCAGATAAATAGAATAGTGGGAAGCTCAAAGATGGCGCGGCAACGCCGCGCCCCAAGTTTTCTAGTTTTCCACGAACCCAATCCGCATCGTGTCAATACGCCCAGCCATTCATAGGCGTCCGCACCCCCGGCAGAAATTGTGGCACTCGCTGTCTGCCATGGCCACACACCACCGGTTGCTGCTGCTGCCGCTACTGCTCTTCCTCCCTTCCGCCGGCCTCCTCTCCCGCCGCGGCACGCCGCCTCCTCCTCCGATCGCCGCCCTGTACCCTGTCGTGCTGCTGCCGGGCAACACCTGCAGCCAGCTCGAGGCGCGCCTCACGGACGCGTACCGGCCGCCGCCGGAGTCGCCGCAATGCGGCGCGGGCAGCAACGAGCGCGGCCGGTGGTTCCGGCTGTGGAGGAACGCCACGGCGATGGCCGACCCCGCTGTCGCGCCGTGCCTCGCCGACGAGCTCCGCGTCGTCTACGACCCCGCCGCCCGCGACTTCCGCAACGTGCCCGGCGTGGAGACCCGTGTCCTCGGCTTCGGCTCCACCACCGGCTTCCTCGCCGACACTGAAGCCAACAAGTAAGCCCGCCACCCGGCCACCATCGTCGATCCCCTCCGACGTCCTCCCTCCCTACAGTCACGAACGTGTATGTTGACGGCCATGTACACACATACAGAGACCTCTGCATGGGGAGGCTCGTCGACGCGCTGCAGCAGGCGGGGTACCGCGACGGCGAGACGCTGTTCGGCGCGCCGTACGACTTCCGGCAAGCCCCCGCCGCGCGTGGACAGCCGTGCCGTGCCTTCGCGCGGTTCACCCGGCGGCTGAGGGGCGCTCGTGGAGCGCGCGAGCAGGGAGAACGGCGGGAAGCCCGTCGTCCTCGTGTCGCACAGCCAGGGCGGCTACTTCGCGCTCGAGTTCCTGAACCGGAGCCCGCCGCCGTGGCGCCGGCGGTACGTCAGGCACTACGTCATGGCGTCCACGGGCGCCGGCGGGTTCCTGCTCCCGCTGCGGAACCTCGCCACCACGCCCAGCCAAGCGCTGGAAGCCCCCGACGCGTTCGTGGCGCTGCCGTCGCCGGTGGTGTTCGGCCCCGGCACGCCGCTGGTCGTCACGCGGGACAGGAACTACACGGCGAGCGACATGCCGGAGTTCTTGGCGGCGATCGGGGTGCCCCCCGCTCGGGGTCACGCTGTACGAGACGCGGGCGCTCCCGTTGCAGCTCGGCTTACGGGCGCCGCTGGTGCCGACGACCTGCATCAACGGCGTCGGCGAGTCCACGATGGAGCAGCTGGTGTACTGGGGCGGCAACTTCAGCGACACGCCGCAGGTGGTGTACGGCGACGGCGACGGCCTATTACCCGCGGCGAGCATACTGGCGCTCGACACGGTGATCGGCGGTGACCCGAGGCAGGAGTACTACAAGTCTATCAAGCTTGCCGGCACGTCTCACGCCGGCGTCGTCTCGGATGCTGCGGCCTTGAAGCGTGTCGTCGATGAGATTCTTTGGAGTCCTCCGATGTGAGGGAAGTGTGTTAGAGATCAACTCTGTCGCCCGTTTGACAGTCTCGATTTGGAGGTACTGCCTCCGTCCGAAAAGACAATGCCACTTTAGACATGGACTTCCATTTGGCATGAGCAAAAATTTAGCTTTTAAAGTTTAGTCTCGAAAGATGGTTGTTTGGATCTAAGTGCTAAAAGATGCTAAAAGGTGACTAAAAGGTGTAAGAGAGAAAGAGAGTAAATACATTTTTTAACCAAATTTTGGCCCTCTTGAAGAGCAAATGGCAACAGTAAATATTTTGCCAAATTGTTAAAATTTATTCTACATGTTTGGTTCTTTTAGCAAATAAAATGGCAAAAAGAGCAAGACGTAAGTTTTGTCCATGGATCCAAACACACACTAAATCAAACATTCTGAATCCCTGTTCTAAAATATAAGATTTTTTTTAGATATGTTGATTTTATTACATATAAACATAGTATATATCTGAGTGCATAACATAGGATGTCTAAAACTACTCCTGCCTCCACAGTGAAAGTAGAGGGTGCTATCATTTTTGTATTATTATTAGAGTAAAAAAACTGTTTTTGCCCCCCCTCAAACATCTTAGACTAACTGCACCGGAATCCGGTACTCGCTATGTAAATACGGGATAAAAGAGCTGCAGCGGGTCCGATATACACTGCGTGGCACGGTTCCGAGACGCTATTTCTAGCGTGCGAACGGGCATACGCTACCGGCCGGCGGCCCCACAGGACAACGACCAGGATGGCAGGAGCGAGCGACAGAGCGCATGCACGCAGGAATCAATGGCGGGCCCTACCTGTTAAGAGAAATAAAAAATGTTATAACTCACTAACCAAAAAACCAAATTAAATTCCGATTGCACCATTAAATTCGTTTTAATAAATCTTTTAAAACAAGATCTCACATGGATATATTTAGATAAAATTTGTAGACAATGACAAGTGGAACTGCTGTTGGTAGTCGGTATAGAGTATGGAATATAGGGGATGATGGGTGCAAAAAAACGCGTATAAAAAAGAGAATCTTGATGACCAAGATATATAGAAAATAGAAATAGATGATGATGAGTGTGGATTAGCCCCAAAGGGCCCAAAAGGGCCTGAGTGATATCTAGTCAAGCGGACGATGGGCCTAGTGAAGCAGAGGTGGTAAATGACCTGTTGGGCCCTAGGGCAAATAATGGACGATCCTCCTTTGGATCGTGCAGCGGCCACCCTAAAAAAAAAAATGGATGGTGCAGTGTTGTTCGAATCAATAGTGTCCGCAATTCAGACTCCGAAAGTGATGGTCCCCTCTACTGTCAGTCTCCCTCAACTAGTACATGAATAGTTCAAATCTGCCCAAAATGCTAATAAACCCATTGTGACAAAGGTCACCAGCTCAACGCTCTGACACTGACAGTTTGATGGCCCCATAAACCCCAGTAGAGCTGACAAAAACCAAACCAAACAATCCATACTCCTCTTCCCGTTGTTATAGATAAATAGAAACGTAGTTCCACAGCACAATTGCATCCATCTTGGCACACAAATCTATTATTATTATCTATACTTCTATATAGACACCACTTTGGAGAAACACCACCAAGAACGAGAGACCCAAGACGGGCGATTTCATCCGGTCTGCCGCCGGAGCCGGAGCATCCCGTCCATCCATCCGATGATCTCGGCGCCGACCTCGTCGCGCTCGGGCTCGAAGAGCAGGTCGTGCAAGAAGCCGTCGTACAGCCGCAGCTCCTTGTGCATCGACGCCGCCGCGCCGTAAAGCTCCCGCGACGCCAGCGGGTCCGTCACCCGGTCGGCGGTGCCGTGCAGCACCATGAACGGGACGGTCACCTTCTTCAGGCTGTGCAGCAGGTAGGAGGAGATGCGCAGGATCTCGTGCCCCGTCCGCACCCTGATCGGCCCCGTGTACACCAGCGGGTCCGAGTACTTGGCCAGCAGCGCGGCAGGGTCGCGGGAGACTGGAATGCCCCTCTTGTTGGCGCCTTTGAACTGGAACTTGGGCGCCAACAGAGAGAATATCGGCGCCACAGCCTGCATGTGAACGGTGAACGTGATCAGAGAAAGCCTCAGCTGTTTGGTTCGGCCTCAATCAACAAACTGAAGCGGTTGCTGTTTCGTGAAAGGCTTCATGGAAATGAAATGGGAATGAGCCTAAATCAACTCTTTTTTTTTCCTTCTTCACTGATGTGTATGCTCAATTGTTCATTTTGGGGGGCAATGGACCAATGGCCAACTTGTTGAACAGAAACCCATGTCATACGGACTTGATCATCACCGGTTTATGATAAGCAGGAAACAGAGAGTAGTTGCATTACCCCAACAATTGGATGAGCAGGCTTCACACGCAGTGCCGGTGATGTCAGGATGATGCCTTCCAGTTTCTCTCTGATATGAGGGTACAGAGATGCCTGCCAGGTTGTAAGCCAGCGATGAGCAAAACAAAGAGAGTAGCCATCAGGCATGTAAAATGAGCTTATGCAGCCAAACCATTTTTCAAGTTTCAACCAGGCTACTTTGTTAACGTTTTGCACCATTTCTCTTCCCGTCAGGGTATCCGGTTGTTCACAGGCCCAGAGAAGTAGGGTCAGTGTATAAATCTGGCCTAAATAGGCTAATGAAAAAAAAACTATCTAGCTTCACATTGCATACCTTCAGGACTACAGCCCCACCAGTGGAGTGACCGAGGAGGAAACAAGGGACTCCTGGATTCTCCATCATAATTTTGTCAAGAAGTACTTCCTGTTTCCAGATAACAATGTCAACCAAGCATTAGATCGGGGATGGTGAGAAGAACTAGTAAGAAGTAGAAACTCACGATGTCTTCGATAACATAATCTAGTGAAGGCACATAGCCGTGCAGGCCATCACTTCCACCATGCCCTGTCATGCATAAGAAACAAGAGTTAACCTCTTGATGACATATTTTAAAAAATGACATATTAGAAAAAACTAAACAGACATGTTCACATGGAAACACAGGATGCAAAATGACTGGATAAAGTTATTTCGGTTTACTTCCTTACTAGCAAGTGCGAACAATTTATACACTTTACAAGCATCAAGACTTTAGCCAACCACATTAAGTATACTGGAAACAGTTAAAAGCTAATATTTAGGTGTAAATTGATTGAACTGCCATCACCCATGCTGAATGACTAACACACTGTTAGTTTGAAATAATTAGGTAAGATCAACATTCCATTCTTCCTTTCTAAATGCAGCACAATTCTTGCACCAAACTAATATATACATATTTCAGAAAACATATGCAAGTTCAGAGAACCAGAAACAGTGCTCTTACCTATCCAATCCATTGCGTATACTCCAAAACCACATGCTGTCAGTTGCTCAGCAAAGTGCAAGTACCTTCCACTGGAAATGCAGGATCAAGTGCATAGAAATACATTAACAAGTTGTTGGACATTCCTAAAAAAAAGATGGGGAGGAGAACTTAACAGAAATTTCCTAACCTGTGCTCATTCAACCCATGTATAATGACCAAAATGCCCCTGAAGTAGGAGGAAAACAATCAGTGAGTTTTTAACAGAGAAGCAATTGCATAACAGTGTCAGAGCAGAGATTTGAATTAGAACACAAATGCATATTCAAAGGTCCAAATTATACACAATATTTCCAATGTACAACATTGAGGATAAAGGCTTGTACAGAACCACATTTTAATCAGAAGCAGTAGGAGTGGTGGATTACCTAAACTGGTTTCCTTCCTTTTTTTATTTCAATTTTTTGTTTGGTGGGCAGTTGACTACACTGATATAAAATTGAGAACAGACCACGCAACCAGACAATTAGTCACGAAGGCATCACAGGAACAGTCCAGCGGATTATGCGGATAAAGGATAGCATCACCCAGATTTCGGGTTGCACAACTCAGGGTATTAAGAACAGATAAGAATTCAGCCCCTTATCTTAAAAGCCAAGTTGTTCTGAGCCACTGGTACTTAAAAATTCTATTTTTCCCCCTCGTGGATAATCGGGAGATATGAACGGAACAAAAGTTGCAGACAGGGCACTGCTTTATGCTAATCCCTTGCACTTTAGTTGGCCATCTATAACTTAACAAAGTTCATTTTCACTATTCACAGGAAAAAAAATCATCTGCATTCAACATCATCACAAGTTTAACCCATGTGCTCTGCTGGGAATAAGAATCCGTGATAGGGTCAAACAGTTCGATTTTTAAATGACAACTCATGTGCTGAAGGGTGACAGCCAATCAATCCATTTGACCTCACAACCAGCTCGCTACCCAACGGCAACCGACCAAACAGAGCCAATCATGAAGACAAAGATCGCGTGGTGATGATCTTCAATGCAATCCCAGGCGGTGCGATGAATGCAAGAGCACACAACGCTGTGCAAAGCGGGTGTACTCGACGTGAATTGCACGGCACGTCTTTATTCTGACTTTTGCGAGGCTAGGACTAGGATAGAAGTAACTAACGGCAGCAGAGATTGCTACAGGATTGGGTTGGCTAATGGCATCTGGTGTCGTGTAAAAAGATTCTTCTTTTTGTGAACACATCAAACAAATTCTTCTTGGGTGATCAAAACCCTACACAGGTTTGATCGCGCATTGCTAATTTGCATGAACAGATCGCAAAACAAAATGTCGAGGCCCGCAATAACCAGTCGCCATCGAAGGCCGGAAAACAAGGGGTGTGCTGAACAAAAAGTCGTGGCTTTATTTTTTTTTTTCAGAACAAATGATAAAGAAAGTTTCGACTTTCTCGGTGATCATCGTCCACAGGCCAGAATTCCAAAGTTCTCGACAGGAGGAACTTAAAAAAAAAAAATCTAAGGAAAACACACGAGTTAAATGGTGCAACCAAATGTGGCCAGTTATGGTGAAATCACAGCCACAAAATAAAACGAAGAAGAGCAAAATACAATTCAGAAATGGCTACGGCGAAAAACGAAGTCTCCAGAAAAAAACAACAAAAATTAATAATGAAAGAAAAAAAGGCGGACACTTCGCAGCGCCCGCCGGAACCTCCAATTAATCGCAAACGCCGGCGGCGATCTCACGGCTCACCTCATGTCGTCGGCGGCCGGCGCCCAGCGGCGGCAGAAGAGCGCGTTCCTCCTGGCCCCGGTGACGAGGAACGTGGCCCACCTGGTGCCCCGGTCCTCCTCCATGGGCAGCTCCTCCGCGAGCGCCCTGCGGCGGCGCACGTCCTCCTCCTCCGCGGCCTGCAGCCGCCGCCGCCGCCGCAGCGCGTTCCAGGTCCCGGCACCCGCCCCGCCTCCGGCGCCGACGCATCGGCCTCGGACCTCGCCGCCCGGCGCAGGCGGAGGCCGCGGACGAGAAGCAGCAGCCAGAGGAAGAGCGAGTGCAGCGCCACGGCGACGCGGAGCAGCGCGCGCCGCGACAGCACGGAGCGGAAAACCGGCACGATCCGGCCCGTCGCGCCCGAGGTCATCATCATCTCGTCCCCGCGGCCGCCGCCACCGCCGACGCCGCCCCTCTCCATCATATCGCCGCCGCCTCGCCGGACCACCCCTCCGCTTGGCTCTGCTTCCTGCTTTTTTTTCCTCCCTTTTACTTTTTCTTCGCCGTTTACGCGGTGGCGCGTATTTATAGGGAAGGGAGGACTGAGGAAGGAGACGGCGCGCGGCTAGCCGGGCTGGCTTCTTCCTGGAATTCGGCCTTGCTGGGGACCTGGCCGCTGGCCCTGCCCGTCGTGCCCGGCTGCCCCCTGAGTTCCCCTCCCTGACCCTGCTGAGTCGGTTGCCGACTTTGCCGTCTCTCCTCTCCTCTCGACTCTCTCGTCTGCCCATTCGTCTTCTCTATATCGTGGGAGGCAGTCGTTGAAGGCTTCCGCTGGCTGGTGGGCCCCACACGCCACCACGGCACAAGCTCCTGCTCATTCATGTCACGGCTCATGGAGACATGGACCCATGTCCCTTATCAGTTATCACGGCCTTCGTATCATACACTTCCTCCATATGATTTTATAGGGGACCCCGTCCTGTTTACCCTTAAAAAAAAGACACACACACCATATTGAAATACAAACGTTGGTTAAAAATTTTTAGTTATTATATAGTGCAAACTTGATATATCTAGAGTATATTTGGATGCATCAACTAAATTTTAAATGACTAAATTTTGTTTGCTAGACATTCAAATAGTCTAGCTAAAAAAATAGCTAAAGTTTAGCGAGGTTTAGGCGAGTCTATTAGCCGGAGTATCAAACATCCCAACTAAAATTTAGCTTGAAAATTTTTAGCTAGCTAAAATTTTACTTTGAAATTTTAGATAAAAACTTTGGTTGGATGTATCCAAAATGTACCTTATGTATTAAAAAAGTCATTCCCACTTTCAAAAATTTTGACCAAATATATTTAATAAAATATTGATATTTATATGATATTTAATCAAGTATCATTAGATAGATCGGTAGATATACTTTCATAATAATTTTCTATAAAACTAGCTAAAGTTGAGAAAATTTGATCAACACAATTCTCGTAATGACCTTTTTTTTAGGAACCGAGGGAGTATTATCCAATTGTGATAAGTTTATAAAGGACTTAAATAATATTAAAAAAATAGATAGTCAATGTGTAATTTGAAAGGCCATCTGCGTCTAAAAATCGGAGGCAGTATTTCTTATTTGTTCATTGGTGCTGCTCGTACTTACTATAGTGTCACATCAGTGAAACCTGGCTATCGATATCAGTGACCGGCTGCATTGAGAGCTCATACATTTGTTATTACGAGTACTTAGTTATTCTCAACTTTGATTACGCCTATAAAAAATAGTATCATTATTTGTATCTTTAAATAGATTTTTCTATAAAAATATACAATGTGATTAATATAATAATACTTATTTAGAATCATAAATATTAATATTGTTTATATAAATTTGGTCGAAGTTAAGATTATACCTCAAAATACACAAGACCGAGACTTATTTTGGGGACAGAGAAAGTAGTGTGTAATGTTGTACATAACTTGCTTCGAAATTTTGTTTGCATTGTTCCCCCTCTTGTTTGAACACTACATATCCTGTTTACTGGAACTAGCTAGAAAAGTACCCAATTTTGACATGGTAAACAGGGATTGTACGTCCCTTGGCCAAAATATATTGTTGCAAAATGGCTTACTTGAATCCTCTAAATTGAGCTAAATTCAAATTATTTCTTTCTTAGACCACTTGTTTGGATGGACCATGAATTGAAGGCAATATTCTGCGCTATTCCATGATCGGAATACACAAATCTAACATTAGATTCACGGCTTACAAATGAGAAATTGATTTCAGAGCACCCTTCGTCTCTCCCGACGCTCTTGCTGAGCACTGCCGCCATCCTTGACTTGTCACTCACTTGACACATATCTTTGGGAAAGAAGCTGTAACAGAACCGTCCAATTTATAAAAGCATAAGTGCAAAAACCATTCGCCACGCAAGTAATTAGCACACTTAAGCCC
Source organism: Chrysopogon serrulatus (assembly GCA_015844335.1). Lineage (NCBI taxonomy): Eukaryota > Viridiplantae > Streptophyta > Magnoliopsida > Poales > Poaceae > Chrysopogon > Chrysopogon serrulatus. The sequence goes on along the minus strand of JADLZL010003532.1, from coordinate 85,777 downwards.
TTATAAATCCGGTAGTCCGGAAATCTCGAAGGATTTCAAACCAAACATCATCAACCAAGATTGTATAAGTTTAGCGTCACCATTCACACGTTACAACATTTCACAAATAGTCCGATAACATCAGAGTACGGAAATTAAAGTTATTACAAACCAGGTCTCAATTTAAGTAGTGAAAGCAAAGTAGTTTTAAAAGCTCAACCCACACACACACACTTAAGGTTTAATACAATTGCCACCGATGATCAATCCACAAAAGCAAGTGGGGAGAATAGTAAGAACGACCATTACCCTTTGGTACTTAATCCACTAGATAAAAGCAGGTCTCGCAATACCCGTAGTAGGTATGGCCATCTGCACAAACAACAAGCGGGAAAAACCCTGAGTACGAGAAGGTACTCAGCTAGACTTACCCGTCTGACTTAAAATAAAAGACTCCAAGGAGTATGACAGGCTTTATCGGGGGATAACTTGACTCTTTTTACATAAAAGCGGTAGTAACATTTAAAGTGATAGCTCAGCTTAACCATTCCTATTTATGCTAGGTGAGGACCTATACTATGCATCATTATATTATATTAGTCATGATTAAGCAAGAAAGTAATAACCATAATCATTTAGCTTAACTCATCATCATCATCATCATTACCCACATTCCATAATCATTACTACGATGGTGCAGCTCAAGTCAAGTATTCACTGTCCAGGAACGATGGCGATTCGAATCGATTACTACTGAGCTCAGGGGGTATTCCTCACATAAACCACACTCACCCGCTAAAGTGAGCTACAGGTCACCGTGGCACATATCCGGGAAAACAACGCGGACTCGAGTGGAACCACTGTACCTAGGGACCGCCCGACTGCCTTAGCCAGCCATGCTGGACCTCGGACTTACTCTTCGCGCCCCTATGGTCCCCCATCCATCTCCAATACGGTGCGAACGAGTCGAGAACCGGCCTTGGATAGTGTTAGGCTTCATGGTCGGAAGTGCTTATCCGGCCAGCCTAAATGTGAGGCATGCGTTCAACATGACTTGCGGTACATCAACGGTACGGTCCTTAATCGACACGCACGGAATCACTATGGTCCAAAGAACCCCACAAGACTCCGTCCGGTCTCCAATTATCTCAACCATAACCATCAACCAGATGATATCAACATAAGCTTTCCATCAATCATAAGTAACCACCTATACTCGCGGATGACAGAAAATCACCCGACTTCTACCGTCTAAGCAAGCTAAGCATGTTACTCGCCCTAGACTAGCGGGGGTAAATCAAGGTGGGATAATTCAAGGGTAAAGCAAGGATATAATGCATCAACGGTTGCACACAACTCCTGTACTTAATGCAACAATCATAAAGCATAATTAGACTGTTAGAAAGCATAGGTAAGTAATGCTCTGGGGCTTGCCTGGAATCCAACACAAGTCAGTGCTAGTTAGATGATACTCGCTTGGCAAGTATCTCCCTTCCCATTGCTTGCTTAGTCCTTTCATCTTCGTGATGAGTCCACCAAACACCATCTTGGGGTTTTGCTTCAACACCACATTCTCATCATCTAGCGTACCTAGATGTCATGCAACGATGCATATGTATGAATACATAGAAGTGAAATAGATGATCCATCACACAAGCGTATTTAACACAACATAAGGTTACACTAGATGGTATAAGCACGTTAGAGAGCAAGCTATTCACATCATGCCAAACATCAAGATAGCAAGCATATCAAGCATAACACAAAGCACACAAGACATCAAGTGTATTAACTTAACCATCATTGAGAAATGAGTTACACTTAGCCACACACAAGCAACACTATAATTAGCATCTACAAAATTCTGGACATACATGTAGTAGCGGAGTAAATAAATTATTTCTGGAGTTCTACAATTCCAAAAGACTTGCAACAAGACAATATGGAAAGCTTATAAAATTTCCTACAAATCATCTTCAATAATCTCGGCATGATTCAATCTCTAACATAGCCAAACAATTCAATTTCTCTAATCTGCTCGGGCAATTCCAGAGAGCAGTCATTTCTGAAGCTGATCTTTGCATAGCCATAACTCACAAACTATAAAAGCTATAGCTATAAAAATTTAATACAAGCTAGAAAGTCTATCCTTACCTAATTCTGTGAGGACGGATAGGGTTGAACATGCATCATAAGCATTCGTTGCTTATCTTATTGCATTAATATCTCCCCTTACATATTGCTAATCACCAAAATTTTTCCTTGACAATTTATGCTTCATAAGTTCCTAATCCTCAGAAATTGCTAGACATATTCTTACTTTCTAAATACTACACATGTATCATGCCTTGACTCTTTTTCAACTCGATACATGTTGATTGAAAATCATCGTGATTGTGCCCTACGATGGTTCCATGATTTGTGACCTAGGTAAGAGTTGTCGAAACCTGGGGTCTCCTGTGGACTGCAGCCATAGGAAAGTACTGCCGGACGATCACTAATACCGAGGTCTATAATCATGATCCCTCGTAGTCCACAATTGACATGTCCTTTTTTCTTTAAACTTTATTATATTTGAGTACTTCTTAAAGTTGGCAACCCCTCGTCTTTGCTTTTCACTTTGTTGGTGTTATCCCATAATTTGTTACCATGACGCATGACATCTTTTGAACCTTGTAAATCCATCGAGTTGTATATGAGAGATTTTCGCAGTTGTGTTTTACGGTGGTGCCTCGAACCGTGACTATAGTGCTGTGGGAGCCGGAGATCTCTTGTGGTTGCAAACACACGAGTGTCTACCAGGATGCCCACTGGTATCATAGTCGGTGCTCCTAAAACCACCATAGCCGCAATTGCTAACTTTTCTCTAATACACCCCGAATGGAAAACCTTTATCAAACCCATGGTGAGTAATGATTAATGATCTTAGAATAGCATCGAAACTTGGGGTCTCCTGTGGAACACCACCATAAGGAAAAATACTGCTGGGTATTTAAACTCAGAGTCTCCTGTGGAGTGAGACAATAAGGAAATACTGCCGGGGTACTTGCTACATTAAGATCAGAGATCATCGTTCATCATGACCTTGCAACTAAGGTGTCATTTCCTTTCGACACCTTGCCAAAACTAATGAGGACACAAACGCTTTGTGAACATGGTTGTGAACTTGAAACCGAAACCATCCTTGTTACATTATGAAGAAGTTAAAGAAAGAAGTCCTTGACACATTTCCTTTTCCATTACTAAACCCCACGATGTACCCCTCTCGAAATCTCGGGACGAGATTTCTGTAAGGGGGGAGGAGCTGTAACACCCTAGGTGTTAATCACCCTTGCATTGCATTTCATTAAGCATAATGCACCATTATGCATTCATTTATGAGCATGTAATAAAGCAAGGTCTGTGTGTGCAACATACATGTTGATACATAAGCACCATTTTGCATTCAATCAAGCATGAGCAATTTTAAGCTCCATGTGTGCTTTATACCTGTTTGCTTAACAATCTTAAAAGTTGTTTAAAAAGGTTTAGAAGTCAATATCAAATAGGGTTTATATACCACTTTTTGTGTAAAGGTGCTCACATGTGATGATGAAGTTAATTAGGTCCTTTATCATGTTACTAGAAAGCTTATAGCACAAGTATATGATTTCTTCAGTTTTTGGGGTTAAGCCCTAAATAAGAGTTGTAGTATAAAATATATGCAACAACTTTTATTTAAGGATCTAGGGCTGAATCCCATCCTAAATTGTTCAAACAATGGCCCTAGAAGTGATTTTGAAATAAAATCAGGAAAGTGACTTAGAATTTTTCTAAGTCCTGAAACTCAGTTTTTATTTTCAATAATTAGGGCTGAGTAATTTGATTTTCCATGACTAGAACTTTGGGAAACAGTTCATCACTAGCTAGTACAAAGTTTGTACTTTGGTAATGTGGAATTGGTTGAGATTGATGGTAGTTGGTTAGTCACTAATTAAATGCCAAAGAGTGCTAAGTACTGTAATTAGCTTCTGACTTAAACTGAATGAAGGTGAGCAGTTTGTGTTTAGTGGTGTTTAGGAGCTTGTAGTTTACAATCCTTTTTGAATTATGTTTTGATCCTTAAAGCAAAGCTGTAGCCCACACATCAAAGAGCACAAGGGTGGAATTGGATTGCAGTTTGGCCGTTTGAGCAGCAAGCTAGCAAGCACTAAACACGGCCGGTTCAGTCGCTACAGTAGCATCGGGACAGCAGCTTCTCGTCGCCCTCGACGTGCCCGCTGCCAATTCGCGGCCACTGCCACGCCATGCTCAAGGAACAGCTCGCGTCGTGCTGGCCAGTGGTGAATGGAGAGCTTGTGCCTTGCCCATGCCGCCGCCAGAGCCGGCCGGTTCGCCGCCCTTCTCCTCTTTTCCCCACACTGCACACCGGTGACACAACAACGGCTCTCCGGGCTTCACTCGCGCTCGGGAACGCCTTGCTAGCCGCGTGGAAGTTCTCGCGAGGTCGATAGCCATCTGTCCATGCCGCCCCTGCCCTTAAATAGCTTGTGCAGGCCCGCCGGCGATCATTTCCTTCCCTCTGCTCACCGCTGCCGCCATTGCTGGCCGGGCCGACCTTGCTGCCAGTGCCTTTTTTTTCCCTCTCCGGTCCTCCTCCGCCCAAGCCAAGCACCTCAACGCTATATCCACCCTCCTGCGAGCCTAGCGCACCACTTCCCCTACACCATGCATCGCCGGAATCCGCGACCAGCAGAGCCGCCGTCGGCGGGCTACCTGCTCCCGTGGCCGGCCGCCTGCGGGCTACCTCCAGCCGAGACAAGGGCTCCCAGGGGGGCGCGCAGGCCCAGCAGGGTCGCCACGCCTCTCTTTGGCCGCCAGCATGGCTCCCTCCGGCCGGAACCAGCAAGCTTCTCCGCGTCCTCTGTTCTGTTCACGGGATGGAAGAAGGACTTCGTGCACAAATTTTGACAAAGTCCAGGGGGTTATGTGCACAGTCATAGACTCATATGAATAGTATGTACAGTGCAGTTTTACCTTTTCCTTTTTCTTTTATGCATATTATGGCTGAAACTTTGGAAATTCATAGTAAATTGTAGAAAAATCGTAAAATGGCAAATGAGGATGTTTTGGAATTCTTGTGAATAGATCTATGCAGTGAAGTCATAATATAGTATGTTTAGGTTTAAAGTTTTGCTGTAATTTTAGTTCTTTGTTAAGTAGAGTTGCTCCTGTTACTTTCATAACTGCTTGTGTATTGCATCAATTGATGTGAAAATTTTATGGTAGGCTATTCATGTGATGTGTATTCTTAGGTAAAAATTTCAGGATTTATTGAGCATGTATCACTGAGTTATTGAACTATCTTGCTTAATGCCTAGTGGATAGTTTTAAATAAATTATAATTGAAATAAAAAAGCAAAAATGGGAAATATGTTTCCACTGCCTTTGCATGATGTTATTTAACCCTAATAACATTTAACATGGCCATATGTTATAGAAAATATTGAGTTTTACATTTAACTTGCTTTCACATGCTTATTGGTAATTAATATTTGTTATTTTTGTAATAATTAATTTATAAAACTTGAGCATATGATATTTATAAAATTGTCATGATTTAATATTATCTTTCACCTATAAAAATATCAAGTCCAAATTAGATGTTTGAAATATCACCTAAAAATAGTATATGTAGCTTTTATATATAAGTTAAGGACATGCTTAAGTAGATAATGAGTAGATACATGGTTCTTGTGATGTTTTTCTATGTTTGATCTGAGCTGAGTATTGTATGATCATGTAATGATGGTTGAAGCTATTTAAATAGCTCATACATGTGTGCCCTTGGATAGAGATAAAAAGGAGAAACTTGTTTTGCTAGAATTCTGAAAATAACTGCACGTGCAGTTTCTGTTTTGGTGATCACTTTATAGTGATAATGATATTTTCTGAGATAATGTTGAATACCAAAGTTGTATATAACTTCGTCATCTAGTTTGTCCTAAAATTTCATGATTTTAGGACAATAGTTTTGAGAGTTATAGATTTTTCTTTCTGCCAATCAGTTTCTGCCTATTATCTGTGCAGACCTTAAAGAATGGACTGTTTGACTAGATTAACATGCGAATCACCTTTTAGTGATAACTAGAGAGTTGTATTATTTTTCATAAGCTTTCCAAATTGTCTTGAATCATTAATTTTGGTGATCTCTAGCTCTAGCTATGAAAATAATAAATTCAGGATCCAGCTCTGTCCAACTCCTGAATAGAATTGCTTATCTGAGTTGTTTAATCCTTTTAATGATTAACTTAATCTGAGATGATAATAATCAAGTTATAGAAAACTTTATAAGCTTTCCAAAAAGTCCAAGAGCACCTCTTTTGGATATCTAGATCTCCATCTATGATTGAAACAAGTTGAAGCTTGGCTGCTATCCTGTTTTTCTTTTATAATTTGAATTGATTGCTTGATCCATGTAACCTCCATGTGCTTAAGGAGTTTAGTAATACCTTCAGTTGTAAAGCTTGTCATGACTGAAGCATCTTGAATTTAGTTAAGTATTAATGTTTCACTAATTAATGGAGTAATAACCTTGATGCTTCTTTGTTATAGCTCTTGAGAGGGATTGATCATGTGATGTCTTGTGTGATTTTTGGATTGATTGTAAACCTTGGATCATGAAACCCAAATGATCCTCGGCAATTTGATTCATTAATGATAATGAGCATGATAAAGTTATAGTAACTGGTATGTGTTTATTTGCAAATAATTATAATAGCTTTTCTGGAGAGGAGATATACACGTAATCAATAGAAGTTAAAAGCAAACTTGATAATACAGTGTTGTCATCAGAGAAAGAGAATTGCACGCATGGAACCTTATGTAGTTTTCCTTTGTTGTCATCCAAGCAAATCATCTCATCATGTAACATGTCACGCATAGCATTAAGCACGCATCATTCCATTACATGTAGTGCACGTGGGAGAAAAAGAATCGCGTTGGTTAAGTTTCGGAGAAGATCCGAGATGATCAAGCTTCGGAGAAGATTCATGATGATCCAATCCCAACAAGATGTTTCCACGAAAGATACCGATATCCAAATTAACCGCTAACCTTCCCTACAACACAGGCAAGCCCCGGAGCATCCTAACTACCCTATTCTATCTTTTTAAAAATGCAAGTAATCTTTTCTTTATATAGTATTGTGATGTGCATTAAGTTGTCAGGAATTGGTTGATACCGTTATTGCATGACTACCTTGTCCACTAAAATGGGAACCGTTTATCTTACTAGATGAAATAGGTAGTTATGCTTAGCCATGCTTAGATCAGTAAGAAGTCGGATGATTTCCTATCATCCGCACCACTTAGGTTGGTACATACGATATCCTTAAACTTGAGGTGAATGATAATTGGAGACCGGACGGGATTCGGTGTTGATGATGCTACAGGACATGGAGGTCTTGTATGCTTCTAGTTTTCCCATCCGAGTCGATTAAGGACCGTACCGTACTCTGGTCTAGGTGTGAGATTGAATGTACCTTCACATAACAGCCGAATAACTCGTTTCGACTGTGAAACCGATTAGCTCGTTCGAGGTAGGTATTGAACCGTTAGCATTGGTGGGAGGAGAGTAACTGGTGGAGAGGGTACTGATCCAAAACCCTGCATGACTATGGGTTACGGGCTGAACGGGCATGACTTGTGAGGATGCGGTGCCATCAGTTTTATGAAACGATTCAATCCTATTTTTTGAATAGAGTGAACGGTAATCCGCGCGGGTGAAGTACAAACTCGTGTGGGTGTGTGATACGGGCTTACCTAGCTGGTGTAATCGATTCGAATCACCGTCTCTCCCGGATAGTGAGAAACTTATACCTTGTCGTAGAGACGTAGTAAAAGAGATGGAATTCACTGTTGATTTTGAAAGGATTATAATTGGTACCTCATCTGTAGATGAATGCTTATATAATTCAAGTGTATGTTTTAGAAAGGTGCAAACGTAGTTATGGATAGCATCATAATAATTTTGCCGCCAACATATAAAATTTTAGAACCTAATAATAAGCTTTTCCGCAAAAGTTGCTAGCCAATAAACTCCACCATACTTAGCCAATCATGTATCCTTGGAGTCTTTTCTTTTATTCTCTGTCGGGTAAGTCTTGCGGAGTACAATTGAGTACTCGGGGTTTTTACCCATCGTTGCGGTGGCTTGTTGTGTGAAAGGTCTTACATCACGTGCGCTAACCCCGTGAATGGCGTGTTGATTAGGCCAACGGGCATGGCCATATCTTATACGCTCTTCTTCATCTTTAAACGAGGTTTGAATAAAAGGCGGTGTTATAAAGTAAACTTACGGTATTGTATTTGAAACCAAGAATCACTTCCATGTATTATAGTTGAACCACCTTTGTAATCACATAGAACTCAGGTTGAAATTATCTTCCGCTGTAAACTCTGTATACTGATGTATGATGTTTCTTTAATCATGTGATCCTGGATGTAAGTTGATTTACCGAGGTCCTTCGTGACACTTTCGGCGGACTCACGGGTTCATTCGAGAAGCGGTGTATATGTGTCAACGTTATTAACGGGGACAATTATGCTTAATCTCGGATGGATTGGTCGGTTCTGTCACACAATTACCTTGCTGCATGGGCAACAGTAAAAAGAAATATGATGCAAGCCCCCAAGTCGAGTACTTAAATAGCCACCTAGTGTCCTTAATTGGGCATAAAAGATATAATCACCGGCACACTCTTAATTTGCAAATAAGATTTTCTCGAAAAGACTTATAGATCTATAAGTTAAAAATTCAGTTTTGAAACCAAATTCTTTTGTTTTAAATACACATATGAACGATGTCGCTAAACCTTGCTCGATGCCACTGTAATGAGAACCGCCAAATTTATAAAAGCATAAGTGCAAAAACCACTCGCCACGCAAAGTAATTAGCACACTTAAGCCCTTATAAACCCGGTAGTCCGGAAATCTCGAAGGATTTCAAACCAAACATCATCAACCAAGATCGTACAAGTTTAGCGTCACCATTCACACGTTACAACATTTCTCAAATAGTCCGATAACATCAGAGTACGGAAATTAAAGTTATTACAAACCAGGTCTCAATTTAAGTAGCGAAAGCAAAGTAGTTTTAAAAGCTCAACCCACACACACACTTAAGGTTCAATACAGTGCCAGCCTGATGATCAATCCACAAAAGCAAGTGGGGAGAATAGTAAGAACGACCATTACCCTTTGGTACTTAATCCACTGGATAAAAGCAGGTCTCGCAATACCCGTGGTAGGTATGGCCATCTGCACAAACAACAAGCGGGGAAAACCCTGAGTACGAGAAGGTACTCAGCTAGACTTATCTGTCTGACTTAAAATAAAAGACTCCAAGGAGTATGACATGCTTTATCAGGGGATAGCTTGACCCTTTTTGCATAAAAGCGGTAGTAACATTTAAAGTGATAGCTCAGCTTAACCATTCCTATTTATGCTAGGTGAGGACCTATACTATGCATCATTATAATAAATTAGTCATGATTAAGCAAGCAAGTAGTAACCATAATCATTTAGCTTAACTCATCATCATCATCATCATTACCCACATTCCATAATCATTACTACGATGGTGCAGCTCAAGTCAAGTGTTCACTGTCCAGGAACGATGGCGATTCGAATCGATTACTACTGAGCTCAGGGGGTATTCCTCACACAAACCACACTCACCCGCTAAAGTGAGCTACAGGTCACCGTGGCACATATCTCGGAAAACAACGCGGACTCGAGTGGAACCACCGTACCTAGGGACCGCCCGACTGCCTTAGCCAGCCATGCTGGACCTCGGACTTACTCTTCGCGCCCCTGTGGTCCCTTATCCATCTCCAATACGGTGCGAACGAGTCGAGAACCGGCCTGGATAGTGTTAGGCTTCGCGGTCGGAAGTGCTTATCCGGCCAGCTAAATGTGAGGCATGCGTTCAACATGACTTGCGGTACACCAATGGTACGGTCCTTAATCGACACAGACGGAATCACTATGGTCCAACAACCCCACAAGACTCCGTCCGGTCTCTAATTATCTCAACCATAACCATCAACCAGATGATATCAACATAAGCTTTCCATCAATCATAAGTAACCACCTATACTCGCGGATGACAGGAAATCACCCGACTTCTACCGTCTAAGCAAGCTAAGCATGTTACTCGCCCTAGACTAGCAGGGTAAATTAAGGTGGGATAATTCAAGGGTAAAGCAAGGATATAATGCATCAACGGTTGCACATAACTCCTATACTTAATGCAACAATCATAAAGCATAATTAGACTGTTAGAAAGCATAGGTAAGTAATGCTCCGGGGCTTGCCTGGAATCCAACACAAGTCAGTGCTAGTTAGATGATACTTGCTTGGCAAGTATCTCCCTTCCCATTGCTTGCTTAGTCCTTTCATCTTCAGGATGAGTCCACCAAACACCATCTTTTGGGGTTTTGCTTCAACACCACATTCTCATCATCTAGCGTACCTAGATGTCATGCAACGATGCATATGTATGAATACATAGAAGTGAAATAGATGATCCATCACACAAGCGTATTTAACACAACATAAGGTTACACTAGATGGTATAAAAAACATTAGAGAGCAAGCTATTCACATCATGCCAAACATCAAGATAGCAAGCATATCAAGCATAACACAAAGCACACAAGACATCAAGTGTATTAACTTAACCATCATCGAGAAATGAGTTACACTTAGCCACACACAAGCAACACTATAATTAGCATCTACAAAATTCTGGACATACATTGTCGACGATATCTGGTCGGCAGCCTACCTTGGGGGGTGCCCGAGGTAGTAGATGAGATCGAGGGTGGTGAGGTGCGCGAGATCAAGAGCAAGAAAGTAACACGAGACACGGGTTTAGACAGGTTCAGGCCGTCGAGGTGACGTAAAACCCTAGTCCCGTGTTCGGTTGTGGATTATGATGGGGAGTAATCTGTTTTGGAGGGTCCCCGCCGCCTTTATATAGCCAGGGGGCGGGTAGTTACAAGATCAATCTAATCTCGCCTTTCCCGATCGGCGCATCAATCAGCCGGACCCGGAAAATCCTATTTACAAGGTAACTAATCTCCCCGATGATCCGGACGGATCATCCCCGCATGCCGAGCCGTGCGCCGCACTCCAAGGGCCTCGGGCGGCGCCGGCGCCGTTTCTCGGGTTGGGCCTCGCCGCCGCCGCCCGTGCCCACAGTGAGGGTACCCGGGAGCAATCCCCACAGCTTGTCCCCGAGCGGCTCGCGTGTCTCGACCCAAGCTTGGGGACCTTCCAAAGATCTTCCTCAAAGCCGGTGATTTCTCCGACCGGGCGCCCGTGGCGTGGCGAGAGTCGATTAGCGAACCTTGTGAGTCGGAGCGTCGGCGTCGCCCAAGGCCGACCGGTACGATCTTTGGAGAGGAGCAAAACCATCTCCTGGGGCGCGCGGGCGGTCGTAAAGGCGAAGAGAAGCAAGAGGGCCCACTTGTTAGGGGAGACGCGAGGTGCTCCTGAAAAAAAAAAAATATCCGGCAAGACGGGTACCGTGTACCACGCCAAGTCACGAAGGTGACGTGTACCACGAAGTCCTCGAGGCCGGTAGTAGGTGAAGTATGAAATCGGTGCGGGGATCAAACTTGTCGAAAATCATTCTTCCAATCTTGTGTGGCACAGTCCCCGAGACTGTGACTTAGTCTTCAGACATCTCTGTTTGTTCCTCCAAAAGGTATAGGGCCCGCGACCGGCTACCGAAAACCGCAGGCGGCCCATTGGGCCTACCCGTACTCAACACGCCTGAAAACGTCGCGCGGCCCCAAAACTCGACGGAGGAATTCAGAGTGGCGCGGCTGGTTTTCCACAGAGGGGAGGCGAATCGAGCTGCAAGGCCCCAACACCACCGTAGCGGTGACAGCTATTTAAGGATCGAGTTCGGCCACTGGCTGCACTTTCCACCTTCCTCCACGACGCCTCGCTCGACCATTGCCATGTCGCCTTCCACTGCGAAACCAACTTCTCCCTCCCACATCGCCAAATAGCAAGCCGTGGGAAAACCTAGATCCGGTATGGCCGGCGGCAAGGGGCGGCGGCGTGGTTTAGCGCGGTGGCGGCGGCGAGCGTAGCGAGCGGAGATCGAGGCGGAGGTCCGCCGAATGCGGAGCTAGAATGGGCGCAATCGACATGCACCCAGGCGGTCCTCGACGAGCTCGTCCGGGACAGAGTGCTTCCAGATGAGGCGCGCGGCGGCTGGCGCCCCACCGCCGGTGAGTCTTTCCCACTCATGCGAACAAAGAACGAGCTTGTGGTTTTCGCGGATTATTTCCGTCGGGGATTCGGGCTGCACACACCCCTTCCTTCGCAAGCTTCTTGGGCATTACAAAATTCGCCTTATTTATCTTCATCCCAATTCCATCCTTCATCTATCCGTCTTTATTCATCTCTGCGAGGCGTTTCTTGGCATTCTTCCCCATTTCAATCTCTTCCGCCATCTGTTGCATGCGAGGGGCTTACATCGGGCCGGCTACCTAAGGTAGTCGGTGGCCTCTATGCGTAATCTGCGTGACGGGATGAGGACCCAATACCTCGGGCTGCCGCTCAACTCTTCTATTAAGGGGTGGAACACGCAGTGGTTCGTCATCAACAACCCCGAGCCGCAGCTCTCGAACGAGGTGAACGAGTGGTGGTGTGCTAACAGCAACTGGACCGAGCGGCCAACCTCTGCCGAGATGGTGCAGGTGGAGGAGCTGCCGGCATCATTCGCACCATGAACCCGGCGGGGGGTGGCGTGGCGATCGGTTTCGTGCTACGGCGCATTCACCGTGCAAGGAGGCGGGAGCACCGGGGTACGAGTACTCGGGGGCGACGACGCTGACGCGAGACTTCGAGCCGATCCCGGCGGAGGTGTTGTTTCGCGGCTCACGCCGCTTTTTGTTGGCGGCACTCGGCTAAAGAGCTCGGGATGCGGAAGCCGTATAGCCTAAGCAACCCCTGACCGGCGGTGAGTTCCTTTGTTTTCATCTTGTTCTATGAGTGCCTGTTTGGCCGACTACTCATGTCGATGCGATGTGCAGGACCGCGCCGTGTATGTGTCGGATGTTCCCGACGACACGTGGCCGACCGACGTGGACCGGCGGCCATCGATGGAGGAGATCCACAAGATTGCGGAGGACATGCTTCGCGACGAGGAAGCCAAGAAAACGGGTGGGGAGAAAAAGTCCCCCAAGCGCCAAGCGAAGGGGTCGGCGGTGAAGGGTGGCGCGGCGAAGGCGCCCTCGCCGAAAAGGCATAAGAAAGAGTCGGCGCCTCTTACCTCGTCTATTCGGATAGGCGAGGAGGAGGGGCGGAGGAATGAGCCGCCGCCCTCTCGGGACGATGAAGACGAGGAGGACACGGAGACGCTGACCAACGTGGTCCGACGCCGCCGCGCATCGGGTCCGGTGGCTCGGTTGGTCGCTGGACCGGTATTTGAGAAAATGCCGGCCGCAGGGCCGCCCCAGGTACCCGAGCACCGACGAGGGCCTTGACCCAGCCAGCCGCAGGCGGGTAGTTCTCGAGGCCCACGGCGATTCCGTGCTCGGCACCGCCACCTGATCTGGTGGGTATCCTTGGTGCACATCTCGCTTTTTCGCTCCCGGTGATGTCCGTGTTTGACTTGGGGCTGTTTTTGCAGCGATCCCGTGACGGAGGACCCCAGGGGCTAGTGCGAGTGAGGACGACGCCGGTCGCCCGGGTGGGAGCCCGCCCGCCCCGACGACGCTGGAGTGAGCCCCGACCGCCATCCGGGGACGGAGGAGGGCGCAGCCCCAACCCCCGCTCGAGGTGGGAGTCCCGCTCGCCCCTGCCGCGCCGGCCGGGCAGGAGGGCGTCGCGGCCCTACTCCGCCGCCGAGCCCCGCCCGTCCGTCGGGCGGCGTAGCGCGGCGGCGGAGATTGGGGGCGAGGGGCGAGTCGGAGCCGAGGAGGTCGGCCGCGGGAGGCTACACGCCCGGAGGGAACCCGCGCGGCTTTGCCGCAGACTCTACATCGACCCCGTGGCGACGGGGTGGAGGTGGTGGATGACGAGACGCCGCCGGCGAGTACCGCAACCCGACGCCGATTCCGAGGTCGCCGCCGTGCCTTGGTAGGCCACCATATTGTTTATCCGCCAGCAGCGGAGCTCACGCTTGCCTTGTTTTGTGAGCTGGCCCGCGTCGCCGAGACGCTGCCGCTGCCTCGCCGGAGCAGCGGCGGGTGGCCTATGAGAGGTCAAGGTCGACAACGAAGCATCCGCCGAGAAAGACAAGCCGGAGGAGTCGGTCGGCCCGCTCGAGCGCAACCTCGCGTCGTCCGCGGGACATTTACCGGCCGCGCCGCCGGCAGTCGAGAGCTCGAGCGGTAAAATGCTCGGGCTTATAGAGGCGGCCGCAAGAAGCGAACGGCGCTGACGCGACCGAACGCGCCGCAGCGCTGGTGACCGTATGTCCTCCCCTCGCTTATTGCTGCGCTAGCTTAAACTTCCTGGTGGCCGAACCCCATGGCCCGCAGCCCTCTAGAGGGCAGCCGCAAATATCTCAGGCAATACCGGTTGACGAGCCGACGCTGAATGAAGCGGCCGCCGCCGCAAAGCAAGTGGGCCGCTGGTCTCGAAAGCTACGTGGCGAAGTGCTATTGCCTTGTCCTTGTTTTGCTTGTTCGATAGTTCTCGTAGTCCCTACTTTTTTATTTCAGCAGCCGGCGGAGAACGCGTAAGGGGCGGCTCGACGGACTTGAAAAGCCGCCTTGCAAATCGCCGAGGAGCGGATGGAGGACACGATCGTCCATGTGACCCCGCCGCTGAATCTTGTTGACCCGGGGGGGTGTACGATCGGGGCGTGCTCAAGAGCGCTACCCTTCGGTCTCCCGGTTCTCGGTGCGATGCCGATCCCGTCTTTGGCCGGAGCAGACGCTGGTCTTTGCCCGTGGGCGGCATGCTTATTCTTCTTTGGGCATCTTGATGCTTTGGTCCGATCGCACTACCCCCCTGGTGGAGCTTTCTCGGGTCGAGGCGGGCTTTGCACGGAACACGCCGGTCACCGATATGGAGAAACCGAGCGCCGAGTCTTCGATGCGGCCGCCAAAGTGGTAGAGGACTGACCTGCTCGGCGATCTCGATGCGAGATGCGCCCGAAAGGGGCTTTAGGATTAGCATGTGTATTGCGCCGGAGACACTTTGTATGAATGACGTTGTTGTCATATTTTGTTATGTATGTATTTGCTTGCCTTAATGCCCTCGCAAAATGTGTGACTTTGTCGTCTCACCGGACCGGCCCAGCTGCCTGGTGTCTCAAGCGCTAAGGATGTGGACCTTGTCATGCGCCGTAGAGGTCACTAGGTCACCTGGGACCGCCGCCGGCCGCCGTACCATAACGCAGAGCGCCGGGTCGCTAGCATGTTTAGGTTTAGGGCGGGGGGCAGGGGTTGCTCCAATCGCCGAGTTAAAGTGCGTCTTGGTGGTCTTATTGGCCTCGGTGCGTGGGTAGCACGACCGAGAATGACATGAATGCATAAAAAGAAAAAGGAGGAGCAACAAAAACACATCATATCATATATATATTTGGATTACAAAGGAAGGTGGAGTACATATCTTTTGTTTCTCTTGGCCACTCGACGTAAAAGCGTGCATCGGGTGCTCCGCGTGCCGAGTTTGGGACATCCCGTCCGTCCCGACTCCACCACTGTAGGACCACGGGTCGGGTTACCTCTTTGACGATGAAAGGTCCATCCTGGGGGAAGACAAATTGTGCATGCCGGCAGAGCTCGTGCGCGGCGACGCAGACAAGGTCGCCGACCGCAAGGGGCGCCGGACGCTTGGTCGTAGTAGCGATGCCCTCTCCGTGTACTTTGGCCGACCGGACGCAGACGGCTAGGCGCTCTTCCTACGGCCGACTGCCGCACGCCGCTTGACTGACGATCTCTTTGATCGGAGATCTCTTTTTTTTTTTTTTTTTTTTTTTTTTTTTTTTTTTTTTTTTTTTTTTAGTAATTTTGAACTCTTGGTGAGCGAAAAGGCGGCGTCCTCCAGCAGACGGCTTTCCATCCATACACCATGTAGTAGGGGGAGACCCCTGTACTCCGGCTCGTTTGCATGCGCAGTCCCTAGACTGCTGGTGGACCTTCCTGGGTGCTTGTCGTCTTTCTGGTACAAGCGTTTCTTGAGTGCGTCCAGGATCATTCTGTTGGCGCGTTCAGCTTGGCCATTAGCCCGTGGCGTGCGCAATGTAGACGTGTTTGACCAAGATGGACCGCTCCTCGCAAAACTCCTGCATAATTGCGTTACCTGCGGAAGTTTGACCCTAGGTCGGTGATGATGCTTTGTCGATGCCAAGCGGTGGATGATTTCCTCGAAGAACTTGGCGGCCTTCTTGCTTGTGGGAGCCGACGGGTGGTTTGTACTCGATCCATTTGGAGAACTTGTCGATGGCAACCAAGACGCACTGGTTGTTCGGCGCGCCCGAAGGGGGCCGATCCGGCCGAGTCCCCGTGACCGTGAAAGGCCAGCGAAGGGTATCGCCATTAGAGCGTGAGCCGGCAGTGGGGCTGCTTGGTGAAAAACTGACAAACCTCGCAATGCCGCACCTAAGTGTTCAAGGGCCCACGACGGGTGGTCGGCCAAGAAAACCTGCCCCGGAACGCCCGCCGACCGTGTCCGGGAGGCGCAGTGGGCTTTCGCGGATGCCGGTATGTATCTTCTTTCAATATTTTTATGCCCCCGGGCTGTAACACGCACTTTCGAGCACGTTGGCGTTGGTGTTTCTGCGCATCAGTGCGCCGTCCGCCAGAACATAATGCTTGCTCCGCCGTATCAGGCGCTTCGTCTTGATTTTATCAGTCGGTACCTCGGAGTTGGTAAGGTATCGGATGAAAGGGGAGCGCCAATCCTCCACGCCGGCAGCTTCGATAGACGCGACCGTCTTCTCGGCGGGGGCGATTTTGGGCCCTCCTCCGTCTTGCCCGATTGATGGTGTCAGGAGGTCGTGTGCGAATACACCCGACGGAACGGTGGCCCGCGTGGAGCCTAGTTTGGAGAGCCAGTCGGCTTCTGAGTTTTCTTCTCGGACGATGTGGTGGAACTCAATGCCGTAAAACTTGTTCTCGAGTTTTCGGATTTCGGCGCAATAGGCGTCCATTTTTCACTGGTACAGGACCAGTCCTTATTTGCCTGGTTGACAACCAGGGCTGAGTCACCGAAGACTTCCAGGCGCTTGATTCCCAGAGCTATGGCGACTTTGATGCCGTGGATGGCGGTCTCATACTCGGCGGCGTTATTAGATGCCTTGAAATGTATTCTCAAGACATATCAGAGTTCTTCGCCACTTTCGGAGATACAAGCATGACCCCGCTCCGGCGCCGCTAACATTGAGTGCGCCGTCAAAAGTACATCTTCCAGTCTTTGGGGGTGTTCGGGCGGAACCGGCTCCAGCATGTCCGTCCATTCGGCGATAAAGTCGGCGAGCACGATTTTATCGTTTGGCGACTCGCGTACTCGACGGTGTATGCGCCGAGTTCAACCGCCCACTTGGCGATTCTGCCGTCGACCTCTTTGTTCTTTATGATGTCGCCGATCAGGTACTGGGACACTACCGTCACAGTATGGGACTGGAAGTAGTGATTCACCTTGCGCGACGTTAGGAGGACGGCGTAGATGAGCTTCTGCATCTACGGGTAGCGAGTCTTTGACTCGTTTAGGACCTCGCTGATGTAGTACACCGGTCGCTGCACTTTAAACGCGTGTCCGGGCTCGTCGCGTTCGACGACTATCGCCGTGGAGACTACCCGATTCGCGGGTCGCGATGTAGAGGAGGAGGTCCTCGTCGGGTAGCGGTGCCGTTAAAACGGGGCGTCGTCGAAAAGCTTTCAGCTCTTTGAATGCCTCGCCCCCCTCGGGGTCCATACGAATTTATCGGACGCCGGGAGGAGTCGGAAGAAAGGCGGGGGCCTTTTCTCCGAGCTTGAGATGTATCTGCTCAAAGCCGCTAAGCGCCGGCGCGAGCTTCATACTTCCTTGATGTTGGTCGGCGGTGACATCTTTGTTATGGCCGATACCTTCTCGGGATTTGGTTCGATTCCGCGGCGGCTGACGGTGTTTCCGAGGAGGATTCCCAATGAAACCCCAAAGATGCACTTGTTTGGGTTGAGTTTCCATCGGTACACTCGCAGGTTCTTGAATGTTTGGTCGAGGTCGGCGAGTAAGCTATCGGCGGTCTTGGATTTGACCACTACGTCGTCGACGTATGCCTCGGCGTTGATGCCTATTTGATCTTTTAGGCATGCTTGAATTGTTCGCTGGTACGTTGCCCCGGCGTTTTTGAGGCCGAAGGACATCGTCGTGTAGCAGTAGGCGCCGAATAGAGTTATGAAGGCTGTTTTGACCTGATCTGACTCCTTTAGGGCGATCTGGTGATACCCGGAGTAGCAGTCAAGAAAAGAGAGGAGTTCGCAGCCGGCGGTAGAATCTACGACCTCGTCGATGCGAGGGAGAGTAAACGGGTCTTTAGGGCAGTGTTTGTTAAGATCGGTGTAATCAACGCACATTCTCCACTATTTATTGCTTTTGCGGACGAGGACTGGGTTTGCCAGCCACTCGGCGTGATACACTTCTTTGATAAAACCGGCGGCCAGGAGCCGGTTAATTTCTACCCTAATAGCCTCTTTCTTGTCCAGCGCGAATCGGCGAAGCTTACGCTTGACCGGCTTGGCGAGGATGAGACCTTTCGGGCGTGCTCGGCATACTTCCTCGGTACTCCGGGCATGTCCGCAGGTTTCCATGCGAAAACGTCCACGTTATCCCGGAGGAAGCTGACGAGCGCGCTTTCCTATTTAGGATCGAGGTTGGCGCCGATCCGAGTGACCTTGGAAGGGTCACCCGTGCCGAGGTCGATGGTCTTGGTCTCCTTGTTCTTAATGGAGGAGTGAGGGGGTTCGTTGACCGGGATCTCCTGGTCTTCCGGTGGCACTTCCTTGGAGTCGGCGAGGCACTCCTTCATCTTGGCGGTGAGGCCGGCGGTCTCGTTGATGGCGTAGTTTTCCTATTCACAGGCGTGGGCGCTCTTTATGTCGGCGCGGAGGGTGAGCACGCCGCCAGGGGCTGGCATCTTCATCACGAGATAGGCATAGTGGGGGATCACCATGAACTTATGCAGGGCGGGACGTCCCAGTATGGTGTGGTAGGCGGTGTCGAAGTCTGCGACGTAGAACATCGAGTTCTCCTTGCTTGAAGCGGCCCGGGGTGCCAAACTGCACCGCCGTGGTCACCTCCGGGCCGAGCGGCTCAGGCTTTGTGCAGGGACAATGCCCCCGAGGACTCGGGCGACTCTGTAGAGCCTCTTTTGGGATACCGAGCTCCCGGAGCGACTTTGGGAACAGGATGTTCGGGGGAGCTTCCGCCGTCCGATGAGGAGGCGTCGAAGTGGACGTTGCCGATCACCGGGTCCAAAGACTAGGGGAAAGCGCCCAGGGTATGGTATCTCCGACCACCGGTCCTCCCTACTTGAAGGTGATGGCCGGTGAGACCACGGCAGGAAGGCTGGATCGGCGATGGTGCTCTCGGCGAGATCGCCATGGCCCTCCTGGTGGTTAGCTTCTTGCTCCTCTTGTTCTCCATTGCGGGCGGTCCGCCGCAGATTGTGGCCACACTTTTGGATGGGGCTTGGTACGAGGTGCCGTCGGGCCTCGGGTCATCTTCCTTGTCACCGCCGTTCTTGTCGTCGTCGCGGGCGGCGTTGGCGCTCCCCGGTCTTCCTCCCCGAAAACTTTGCCGAGCCCGTAGCATTGGCGCATGGTGTGCGCCCCATTCTTGTGGATCGTGCACGGCCGGTCCAGACTTTGTCGAACTTCGCGCCGAGGCTGCGCTGACTCGCGACTTGACGTTGTTGACGTCGTGTCGGCGCCAGCGGAAGCGATCCGGGCGGTCGCGATTGTCGTGGCGATGATCGGGTCTGCAGGTCCCTCCGGGTCGGCGTTGCGATCATTGGGTCGAGGGCCCCTCGCCGGCGGAGGGGGCGGGGGCCTCTTCCCCGCGACGAGGTCTTTGTGGTGTCCCTCGGCCTCTTCTCCCCTCGCACAGGAGTCGGCGGTTTTCATCAGCTCGCCGATTGTTTACGGCGTTTACTACGTGGAGCTTCTCGCCTTGAGGGGAGTTGCTGTATGTAAGGCCTCGGATGAAGGCCGTGATAGCGTCAGTGTCATTGACGTTAGCGGCAGCCGGTGCGCAGCGTGGAGAAGCGGCGAATGGCTTCCGGAGCGTCTCGTTTGGGCGCTGCGCCAACCTTTCGAGGTCGTGGCGCGTGGCTTGAGCGATCGCACGTGGCCATGTAGTTGTCCACGAAGAGCTTCCTGAGCTGTGCCCGGTTGTCGATGGAGTTCTCTTCCAATCCTTCGGAACCCGCCTCCGGAATCGGGAGGCCAAAGATGACAGGCAAGTAGTTTGCCATGGTGTCTTCCGTTCCCCCAGGCGGCGGCCCTTACTGGCGTACGTTTGGAGCCACCGCCGGGGTTAGCCTTGCCGCGTAGTAGGGCTCCACTGCTTCCGGGGATCCGGAAGTGACCCAGGCCACCGATGGGACCGTAGCCGGGCCGAGAGAGGTTTGGGACCCTCGATCGTCGGCGCCCGGCGATCAAAGCCCCGTGTTCGGCGTCCGAAGCGGCGCCAGCGTTCCCATCTCAGGCGTCGTGGCGTCCGCCCGCGCCGGCGTCGATGATGGCGCGCGGGCGTCCGCGTCCGGCATTGATGATTGCTCGAGCATCGGGCCGGTGGGCGGTTGATGGGCCAGTGCAGGCGGGTTGTTGCCGCCTCCGTTCCGTCGTGGTTGCGCCACCTCCACGTCGTTACCCGATCGGCGGGACCGTCGGGATCTTCCCGATCGATGGCGGCTTGATCCGGAGGTGGAGGATTCGGACGGCATCTCCCGTAATTTGTTCACCTGCACTTGAGCGGCCTTAATGAAAGCTTTAGCCCGATTTACCTAAGGGGTTGGGGCAAGGGTCTCGAGCTCGTTGGCGGCGGCGCGAGGTTGGCGCTTCGGGGTTGGCGCCACGATTTGTTCGTCCGATGTGGACAAACTCGTCCCGCCCGGTTCCTGTAGTGGTGTCGCCTCGGGCCGGCCGCATCTCGGAGGATGCGCCTGCTCCTCGATCCTCGTAAGCCACGCAGCCTTTCAGCCGATCGGCGTTGCACGCCTCGCGGTCGGGCGCTGGTGTCCTTCGGTCTGCCCGCCCGGCGGGTCTCGTCCGTGAGACGGCTCGAGCATGAAGATCTGAGCCGGGTATACCGGGAGGGATGCGAAGTTCGCCGGAGGGCTCCGCCCGCTTACGACAATCGATGTCTCGATCCGATCCGGGAGCCATCGGAAATCGAGCCGCCGCCCCTCCCAGATGGTGTGCGCGACTCATCGCCCTCCAGCAGATGGAGTCGCACCATGTTGACGGTCGGCGACGGAGTGTCGGCCGGAGGTGGTCTGGACGGGCTGCCACCGTGGTAACTTCCCTCGGTGAGTATTCGCGAGTTCCGCAGATCGGGTGGTGCCACCACGCTTTCATCTCTGTTCCTCCGAAAGTTCGGGCGATGGCGTCCCGCCGAAGCGGTTAGGTGCCGGAGGAAATCCCCCGGTCCGCTGAGCCTGCACCGGGGTAGTCATCGTCCGGGCGGGCGGTTAGGCGCCGAGGGCCGGCGAAGTCTCGCCGATGGCCATTGGTCTTGGCGGCGGGTGATCGGGTCGGCGTGGTGCCCGCGGCGGCACGCTGGTTGCCATCCCGACCCGACGGGTGGGCGCCGTTGGCGTCGCCGACGAGCGTGTTTTGGGCGAAGCTCGATGTATTTCGCATAAACCTCCATTGACCCGGCCGATGTGTTCGATCGAATCATCGGAGTTGATGGGGTTCCTCTCCGACGGGGCCGTGACGCCGGGCCGCCGCCGCCGGGAAGGATCGCCGCTGGCCTCGCTTGAGGCGCCGCTTTGGTCGGCCGGGCCGTTGCATGCCCGGCCCGCCGGACGGGATCCGGGGTTGGTCGTTCTCCCCGCCGTCGTGCTTCGGGCGACGACGGTCCACGTGATGGATCCGACGGTGAAGGTCATGCCGACGCAACGGAGAGAGCGGGCGGTGTAGGGAGCAAACCATCTTGCTCAACGACGGATCTGAAACGCACACCCCTATTCGGGCGCCCCACTGCCGACGATATCTGGTCGGCAGCCTACCTTGGGGGTGCCCGAGGTAGTAGATGAGATCGAGGGTGGTGAGGTGCGCGAGATCAAGAGCAAGAAAGTAACACGAGACACGGGTTTAGACAGTTCAGGCCGCCGAGGTGACGTAAAACCCTAGTCCCGTGTTCTGGTTGTGGATTATGATGGGGAGTAATCTGTTTTGAGGGGGGTCCCCGCCCGCCTTATATAGCCGGGGGCAGGGTTACAAGATCAATCTAATCTCGCCTTTCCCGATCGGGCGCATCAATCACCGACCAGAAATCCTATTTACAAGGTAACTAATCTCCCGATGATCCGGACGGATCATCCCTGCATGCCGAGCCGTGCGCCGCACTCCAAGGGCCTCGGGCGCCGGGCGCGGCGCCGTCTTCTCGGGTTGGGCCTCGCTGGCCGCCGGCCCAAAGCCCACAACCGAGGGTACCCGGGAGCAATCCCCACATACATGTAGTAGCGGAGTAAATAAATTATTTCTGGAGTTCTACAATTCCAAAAGACTTGCAACAAGACAATATGGAAAGCTTATAAAATTTCCTACAAATCATCTTCAATAATCTCGGCATGATTCAATCTCTAACATAGCCAAACAATTCAATTTCTCTAATCTGGTCGGGCAATTCCAGAGAGCAGTCATTTCTGAAGCTGATCTTTGCATAGCCATAACTCACAAACTATAAAAGCTATAGCTATGAAAATTTAATACAAGCTAGATATATAAGTTATCTATAACTTTATTATAGACAAGTTTCACAACAAACATCATTTACAAGGTGCAATCATCAAGGTTCTTGAAACTGTCCAGAAATCCTCCAAATTGGATAATAGAGGAAATAATATTTCACTTATGTTTCAAACATCAATTTGGACATAACCAAAGTTACCAATAGTTAACATATATTAAATGAACACTAGAAAACATAGTGTCCAATCCTAACTAAATTATTTTGATGCTCTTTTTCATTTATTTATATAACTAGGTGGAATAAGGAGTATATATGCAACACATATCAAAATTGCACAGTAAATTCTAATAAAATTACAGTAGCTTACATATACTCCCAATAGATTACTGCTCAAATTTCATAGCATTTGAATAAGCATAGCAATCTCTATGAAAAAGATAAACTACTAATACAATACATCACGTGAGAGCAAATTAATTCTAAAACTCAATATTTTCAGTAAGAACATGGTCATGTTAGGTATCCACAGGTCACAAAAACATCATGTAAAGATAGTGGAAACACATTTTCTATTTTTACATTTTTATTTCAATTATAAATCAATTAAAACCATTCACTAGACATTAACCAAGATAAATCAATAACTCAATCAAACTGCATCCAATGAACCTCAAATTTTTATCATAGTATACACAAAGCATCAGTAGCCTACCACTCAAATTTAACATCATTTGGAGCAATACAACTTAAGATATGAATTTAACAAGAGCAAACCCTAGGTAGCAAAGATCTATTTTTACCTCACAAACTTTTTACTAATACATATAATATTATTATACCACTGGATAGATCTACTCACAAGGATTCCAAAAAGCCCTCATCTGCTATTTTACGATTTTTCTCTGATTTACCATGATTTATCAAAGTTTCAGCCAAAATAAAGCATAAAAGGAAAAACAAACTTGCACTCAGACCCCTGCAGATTTCGTGCACTATTTATCACTATTCACATGAGTCATAGAGTTCGCGGATAACCCCCCGGACTTGTTTCAATTCGAACCCGAGATCCTTCTTCTTCCTCCTCACGATGCAGAGCGAGGGAAACCACGGGATGGGGCGATTTCGGCCGGGGAGGCCATGCCGGCCGGCCGGAGGAAGAGGCTGCGGCCCGTTGGGCCCGCGCAGACCAAGCCCCCTCGGCTTAGCCCGAGGCGGCTTGGAGGCGGCCCAAATGGCCGGCCATGGGTGCCGGCCCGCTGCGGCCATGGCTGCTCCCGCGACGAGGCCTCTCCGGTGGTCGATTCAGCGGGAGAAAGGGCGCCCGGAGCAACGTTGCAAGGAGGGGAACGCGGTTCTGTGCTCGGTTGAGGACGTGGAGGCACGGAAGAGGAGGAACAGCGACGACCGAGAAGCTCGGGCAGCCATGGCTATGGCGGCGTGCGGCGATAGCGGCCGAACCGACACAAATCCACCCCTTTGGCCGAGCGGCGGGAGGGAGAGGAGGTGCAGCGAAAGCCGTGGCGTGGTCTGGGAAGCGCGGGAGTGGCCAACACGGCTAGAGCAGCAGCTCCTGCTGCCATCCATGGCGGCGGCGGCTCCGAGAGAGCGAGGAAGAAGGCGTGAGGGAGAGGCCGGGGAGCGAGAAGAGTGGAGAGGAGCGCCGGGGCTCTCCCCATCGGCGCAGCGGGCGGAAAGAGGTGGGGCGCGTGGCAAGGAAGGGGGGCGCGGGCGCACTGCATGAACGCCACCGAGGCCTTTCCACGGACACCTGGCGAGTGACGAGGTAGGTGCATTGGAGGTCGAGTTTGGGCCGGTTCTAGGCCGAACTGGGCCTCGCCTTAAATCAAAGTTACTCAGCTCTGAACCATCTTCAACTTTCGTTAAGGGCCCCTGGTCATAAGGTGTCCAGATTAGTGAGTAAACAGCACCAAACTTGATAGTGTCAGCGTGTCGATAACGGTCATAAAAGGATGCCAACATCTTGTCAAACTGAGCCGGATTGATGCCATCTCTTGGTATACTCTTTCTCAAGTAATTAGCTTCAACTTCTATTTTGGGTCTAACTCAAGTTGCTTAACCAAAATTGGAGAATGCGAGACGTCAACGTCGTGGACCTCGATTTCAGACTTGGAATATTATCGATTCTGAAAACAGCAGCTCAAAACTGATTTGTGGGCACTTTTTGAGCATGTTGTGCATCTTTTCATGACTTGGCCCTTAAACAACGTTTATTCCTTATAAAATTCTCTGCAACTTTGATTAAGGGTGCACAGCCATGCAAACTCTCTAAGCTGCACTTTATAAACAGTCAAACAAAAGTGCGCTAGAGGTCAAACTAGTTAACCCTCATATAGAAGCATTTTCTGGGCATTTGATCAACATGAACCCTTCATGACTTTTGTTGTAGAGTTAATGTAGAGTCATTTGAGCAAGGTTGCATGACTTGGTTGAATCTCGATATACTCATGCACCTGATAAGGCCTTTCAAGCAAGGATAAAGCTTATCATTACATGTGGCTTTTTGATTCCAAACTTCATGAAACTTTTTCAGTGATCACTATAGATAGATAGTGATGTGAGACACATGAAGAAAGTTTATTATCACTACTCAACATATATAGCTTAAGTCCAATCTCGCTGCTTAGCTAGTGACTAACACCCGGGGTGTTACAGCAACGATGAGACCAATAGAGATGATGAGAGCAGCTTGGCACAGGAGCGACGCCATGACCGGGCCGCCGAGACTAGCCTAAGGCATGGGCAGGAGCTGGCTGCCATGAGGGGTGAGGAGATGGTTGGGGCTTGGGCTTACCCTTGGAAATAAATTCTGCATACACTCAAACAAAAAATGCTATATTGCAATCAAAATCTGGGTAATTCAATTCCTTAAAAGCAATTGTTGAAATCTTACTACTTGAATTAGATTCAGTTTATAGAATAGAAATAGACCTAGTACAATTTGTCATTATGTAGGTGGGACATACTGGTGTACAACTTACTATAGCTATATATTTTCGTTAAATTTAAATGGGCTTGGCCAACCTTACTTTAGGCACGACATGTGTTTGTTTTTTTTTTTTTTTTTGTTTTGGGAGCAAGTGTCGGAGGAATGATATAGTTTGAACCGCGTGCCCGGCTCCATGCCCTTGTGGTCACAACAAGTAGCCGAGCGAATGATCATAGCATCTGATCAGATAAGCAATAATGGGCATATGATGTCTAGATATTAGAGAGGCGACCACCTCTAGCATCGACAAAGGACATAGAAACAAAACTATGAAGAAACAGTGCTCCAGATGCCACAACACAAGCACGAAGATGACTAGTTAATTACTCCCTTGGTCCCCTCTAAATAAATTAATTCATAGAATCCATACAAATCAAACTATGTTAAATTTGATTAAAATTATAGAAAAAATAACAATATTCATGACATAAAATAAGTTAAGTATATTATAAAATATATTTTATAGCATATCTAATAATACTAATTTGCTGTCATAATCTCGACCTTTTTTTATAAATTCGGTGAAAGATTAAGAAGTTGGACTTACAACTCTACAAATCTAATTATTCAGGGGCAGTGGAACTGTGGAGGTGAGCGAAGCGAACATATTTTGTTACCGGTTTATTTAATTACTACACATGGTTATTTTTGGTGTACGTACTCTATTGAGATTCATGCAGCATAATTAAGATTCATTCAATAAAATATGACAGTGTAAAAAATGTAAAGATGAAGTGAGTAAAATCAAATGACGGAAGGGAATAAATAAATAAATAAGTCGTATGGTGCACTGTGTTATACATGGAACGTTGGCGTGTGAGCCAAGTATATTGAAAGGGGTCAGAAGAGATAGATCCGCTTTCAGTGTCCTACCCATAAGGAATCATCAAACCGTAGATAGTTAGATTTGACTAGGACAATCCGCGCGCTCCGCCGCGCGTGCGTTTAGCTGCGCGCTTGGGCTCGTGACCTTCAGCTGGGTCTTTTTTTGTCTGATTTTGACGTTCCTTGGTCTACGTATATTGGGCCTTGAGCTGGACATACGCATGAGCCTTTTTTTGACTGGGTTTTCGTACCATGAGTATTGATTGACATTAATAGTCAAGTAATTGTGTGGTCTACATTTTTTCTGGCTGGCTCAGGCAGTAACTTTTTTTTGGTCACGTTGCTTCTATAATTGTGTGGACAGGGTCGCACGCGGCTTTGGCTCCCAGGCTTTTTTTTTTTTTTCCCTGTACGCGTCTTGCTTCTGCGTGGGCTTTTGCTGCAGGCCTTTTTTCCTCTTTTTTTTTCTTTTCCCTGTTCGCCTGTAGTATATGTCAAGGCTGGTGGCTTTGTGTTCTTATCTTTTCACTGTGCGTTCTGTCCTCCCGTTGGTCACTCCGTTTCTTGGATCTGATCTGGGAACTGTGGCAGCCATGGCTGGCGGCAAGCGTCCGGCTGATCTAGAGCTGGGTGGAAGGGCGACCAAGCTTCTCCGTCAGGTTCAGCTTTGTTACTTGTCTTGCATTCTTATGTATGTACATTGTGTTGCAATGTTTGGGATTCTTAATCGTGCTATGCTGCCGTGTAGTTTGGCCGAGGTAGCAGCATAGCTGAAGGCAGGGTCGTTGGCACTCCACTGATCTGGAAAGGGTTGGACTGCCATTTCTATGAAGCGGCTCCGTCGGCCGTCGCTGCTTTTGATTGGTCCACCCTGACCGGTGCTCTTGAGGATGAGGGGTTCCCTGACATGCGCCAGCGTGCTGGAGAGGAGGACTACGTTTACGTTCCAGAGGTGACAATCGTCTTGCTGGCCGCCTGATTTTGAGTCTTTGTTTGTGGAAAGTTCAGATATTGCTGTCCCTGTTCTTCTTTTCTTTTACCTTCCTCAGCCGTTCCCCTTTCTTGGTTGGTCTGAAATTGGTCTTCTCCCTGTCATTGATGTGGTGACCATTTGGATTTGCAGGCTACATGGCCTGTTCCTATTTCCAAGTGCTGCATATTTAAGGAGATCACACACTGGTTGGATCTTCAGGTGTATGGTTTTGGCATTGTTGTTCCCATTGTTGTTCATGACTCTAGGCTGCAGGTTGGCTGGATCGATGTGGATGCGCCACCATCAGAGACTAGAGGTGTGGAGGTGTTAGGGTACGGTAGAAATTCTAAAGAATTTTTGTGCTTACAGTGGATGCAATTGAAGATGTTTGTGACTGAAAGCATAGGTGAGCGAAATGTAAGACCCGAAGGCAGGGGAACTGCAAGCAAGGTAGAAGAAAGAGGGGGTGAGGGGGAGGGGACTTGAGGACCCGCCGCTGCCAAGAAGAGCGGAGCAGGAAAGATTCGCCGATGCGTCAGCGTCGAAGAGAAGAGACGACGACCCCAACTCTGTGAGTAGTCCGTTCCCACCCCCACCCCCCTGCTGACCCCAGGGAAACAGAGAAGAGGCGGTAGCCAAACGGATGAGGCGGCGAGTGGACGAACCTCCACCATACGAAACCATGGGCCCATACTGACGAAGGCAATGCATATCCGGAAGGAACAGTAATCTTGTGCCCATGGCTGTGGGAGGAGACAAACGTGGAAACACGCTACTGGCAGTTGCAGGGGGTGGTGCGCTGGGAAGGCAGGGATTCCTGCCGCGATAAGGATGTAGATATGTGTCTTGTTAGAGGATGTTTGGAACTACTTGACAAACTGTACTTTATAATTCACTATGGAGCAGCTTTTTAAAAATCTAGAGTTTGTGGATTCTTTAGGTACTCTCACAACTCTATCATTTTTTAGGTTATGTGTATGGAGCTAAAATCGTTTGGCTAAAAAACATGGAGCGAGCTTGAAAACGTGGAGCGGAGCAGTTCCAAATGCCCTCTTAGTGCGGTGGTTATATTCATTGTAGGTGTCAATTGTCATCAACAACCAAATTAATCAAGTGGATGCCATGACTTTTGCCGCCTTAATCGTCTTCGCATGCTCGCGTGGCGGCGTTCGTGGTTGAGAGTTAAATTTGGCGACGACGATCGGTGTGTGGCGTGTGCTCGAGCATCTGGCTAGTAACAGTAGTACAGTAGAGAGAAAGAAGAAGAAGAAGAATCCAAAGGGAGAGGTCGTTTTCTGGCGGTGCGCGCGTCTGCCGTAGCTAGCCGCTGTGTTGTTGTTGATGGGCACAACGCCCCACCGATGGATGCACGCACAGCGCAGCGCAGTGGAACGCGACGCCGGCGCCGACGCCGATGCCGAACCCTGTGAATCTCTGTGATGCATGCATGCGCTCGCTCGGCGATGTGCTCTGCTATATATATCTGCCGCCGTCCGTCCGCGCTCGCCGTCAGTTCCCAGGTGCGCAGGCGACGCGCGTGTCTGACGCCCAACCACCAGACACAGACATAGCAGCAGCTGCAGAAATATAGGTAGCGACCGGTCGATCCATGGAAGACGCAGCGCAGCAGACGAGACGGCACGATGCAGGCATGGGGCCGATGGACGGCCGGAGGTGAAATAAGCGAGTAGTCCACCACCGTACCGGGCACACATCACCCCTCCACGCCGCATGCAAATACACTTAGTTTAAATTTCACCTTAATTTTTTTCAAACCGTATAGATTGAGATATATTTGTATGTGGCTAAACAAGGTCTAAGTACACGTGTCGGGCGCCACGACGATGTGTGGCCGTAAAGGACTCGGACGACGATCCCGGGGATATGATAGATGATGTGGGCGGAGGAAAATTTTCGGGCGCGCGCCGCATGTCAGCGTCGACGGCCGGGCCGGTAGATCATCCCAGGACGGCATGCGCAGCAGGTCCCGGCCGGCGGCCGAGCTGGGACCACCACACCATGCACATCACATTATCGTCGATCCCTCAAGCACTGTAGCTTGGACGGCGGCCGCTGCAGGTACGGCGGAACGCGCCGGCGCACGGCACAGATCGGCCACGCAGTCATATGGAGGAGGGTGTAGTACGTAGCTAGGCAAGGGAAGGCAAGGCATGTGCGAGCGAGTAATTGGCGTGTACCACCGGCGGCGCGCGCGACGTACGGGTGGATCGGGATCGATCGGCCGGAGCACACCGTCCGTCCGTCCATGTCATGCGTGCTTTGCATATGTATAGTTGCATTGATAGGGCGGTCCGGCCGGCTCCCCGTCCCCGCGCCTTGCCTGGTTCAAGATCCAATCGATCGCCTAGCTCCGTCCGCAGCATTATATTGCTCGTGAGCAGAGCACAGCAAAGGCGACGTGCTTTGCGAGCCTGGCCATGGCGATGACGTCGACTGATGAAGAAGCCTCCCTCCATCAGTTGATATATGTGATTATATATTACGGATCCGAGTACTAGCTGGTTCCTATGATTGATATTTTAAGAATCCGAACGAAAACAATCTCATAATCATATACAGAATCCCATCCAAACAGAATTCTAGAGAATTTTAACATATATATATATATATATATATATATATATATATATATATATATATATATATATATATATATATAACTATATATATATATATATATATTCACAGTTAATTAGCTAGGATATATATATAAATTCTATGACCTATCCAATGCAAACAAGACCCTAGATGGCGGCGTCCTCTTTGCAGGATTTATATATGCAGATCATGGTCGGTCACAACGGTGCGATCCTCATGATTGATCCGAGCGAGGTGAGCTAGGGGCCGGATAGATGACACGACCAACACGGGGACCAACACGGGGACCACGTGTTGTTGCATGCATGGCGCCATCCGCATCTGCCGGCCGCCGCCCGATCGATCGACCGCGCCGACGCGCATGTGCTGCTTGTGCAGCCAGCAGCTCAGCTCCGTCCCAATTATCGCCGCGGATCATGGATAGATATTGCAACTCTCTCACCGCAACTGATGCAGCCAAAAATGCCACAAGGGCCAACTTTGAGTGCAACTTTGAGCCCGGCACTGCACTCTTGCGCACATTTTCCTTGCAAATAAAGAAGGCCTTTTTTTCAGGATTATTAGCATTCTCAAACGGGCCAGCGGCCCATCTTCAACTAACGAACCATCGGCCCTTCGCACATTTCCCTAGTAATATAATAATATAAATAATTGGGCTCACCAGGCTCTTCACTGTGGCGTTACTAGGCCAATAATGGCTTTTAGCCCAAAACGGCCATTTATATTTTTACACACTTTTAATTTTTTAAAACTATTTAATTTTAATAAGAATAAACCTGAATTAGTCTATAATAATAACTCATTCATACATGATCTAATGAGCATGACATTTTACTACATCTCAAGCATACAATGATTAGTCCACCATAAAAATTCCACCACAAATAGGACCATAGAAACCGCAACTATGAATTAATCACGTAAAGACATAGATCTAAATCTAGATCAAAAAATTATACTAAAGCATACCATATCATGTGTTTCCCTGTATAGATATACTCATATGGAGTTTAAGAAAATTGGATTTTTAGTTTTATGATTTTTCTGTAATTTAATATGATTTTTCAAAGATTCAATCAAAATAAATATAAGAGATAACAAGAAAAACCATCTAGAGAACGGAGGTCATACGTTTAGATTGAAAAGACGGAGGATAAGTTATGTCTGATTCTCTAGTTTAGGGATAGAAAGTTGACTTTTACTATAGTTGAGGAAGACATATATAGTAAGACTTTTTTAAAGAAAAAAAAACCATGACCCTCGAGTGACTTATGGAATCAGTGGTGCTAGGCCCCTTGGGTTTTGGCTTCCAAACCGTGCTTTGGTTACTAGAAACTCAAAAGGCCAAACAAAAAAGCAACCTTTTGCTAGTATAAATTCCACACCACCTAGGCATCTACTTTCAGTGGCTATAGATCGAAGTTTTTATAGAAATTACCCACACGCAACTCGTTGTGTCGGTTCATGTCTTCTCCCGATTCCTCACCCCGTCCACATGAAGAAGCTTTGTGGACACCTACACTCGATGGGGAACCCGCGCCACTCCACCAGCCGGTGACCTTGCGGCTCTAGGCCGGCCAGCCACAACTCGCCCGTTGGCCCAGCGACCCTCTTGCAGTCTTGCTCGGCTCCAGGCCCACAACAACTTTTTTCACAGCTTTTTTTTTTTTTTTTGAGCACAGCTGAGCGCCCAACCAAATAGGCCCCAGCTCCAGTATTTTTTTTGTTAGCATGTTAAGTTCAGTTCAGAATTCATCAAGTGCGGAGCCACACAAGGAGGATTGTGAGTTACTCCCTCCATATTCATATTAGTTGACGTTTTGGACAAGGATACGGTCTCCAAGATCTAACTTTATCCATCAGTTTTTATTAAAATATATAAGAAAAATTAAAAATAAAATTACTTTTATAAAAGTAGGCTTCAAGGCGAATCTATACATATAAGTTTCACCTTTTCAAACTAAATATTTTAAAAGTTATTGCTAATTTATGTTCCCAATGTTTGACCCAAACCTTGTCCAAAACGTCAACTAATATGAGTATGGAGTAGTATGGTACTGTGGTACTACAATTGAAAATGAGGTATATTAATTATTTAGGATTGTTTTTGTTTACGAGCTTTTTAAACCATATATAGTTTAGAAAACAAATCAACCTCCTTTTATCTTTATGAAGACCTTATTAATTTCATTTCATTTCGATGTGCAACAAAACTTCAATTTATATGGAGTAGGTAGCTAGTACAACCAAAACGTATCAGACAGCAAACAAGAAAAAAAGGTCTCCTGACGAAAAGATTGATGAAATATAGCTAACAAAATCCCATAAATAAATAATTACAGACTTAACTACTAATTAATATATACTACCATGTTGACAGTACACAACATACATACAGAAGATACATGCACATCGCCGCATCCAGCATGACCACCCCATGCCGAGCTAGCTAATGAAAGTAGTAGGAGTAAACGAAGAGCAATGAAGCTGAAGCTGGTCGCCTTTGATGCATACATACATGTCATCAATCAATCAATTGAAGTCCGATCCTTGGTGATGGCGGGGATGCAGCTGGAGCTCCTGGTGAGCGAGCCGGCGGGGCCGGCGGCGTGCTCCCGGGGCTGTTGGACCTGCACCGCTTCCTGAGGATCTCCCGCATGGCCTCCGTCTGCATGAGCACGGGGTTGGCGCGCCCCACGCGGTTGAACCGCCCGCACACGGCCATGTGCGCCGCCAGCGCGTCCTCCGTCGTGCGGGTGCCGCCGCCGCCGGCCCTCTCGGCCTCGGCGTTCACCGCCGCCGCGCACAGCCCGCACACCCAGCGCCCGCAGTAGCGGTCCCGGACGCGGCGCACGTACTGCGGCGTGCACTCCTCCTGCATGCCGCAGCACTCGCACCGCGCCAGCTCCTCCTCCGCATGCTGCTGCTGCTGCTCCGCGATCGCCGGCAGCTGCTGCGGCTGCTGCTCTTGCTGCTGCTTGGCGGCGTCGGCGGCGGCGGCCTTCTTGCTGTCCCTGGACAGCTCCAGGGCCAGGTCGGACATGGCGCGCTGCAGCCCCTCCATCGAGATCCTCCTCGGCTTCGACGGCTGCCGCCGCGCCGCCTGCCTCTTCGGTGACGCCGGCGCCGCTGCCTGTGCGGTCGCGACGACAGCTGCGTCTCCATTATTAGGCGCCATGAAGAATCAAGCCAAGGACAAATAAATTAAGAGCCGGTGAACAATCTCTGTACTGTATGTATATCGATATACAGAGAAAAAAAAAGCAGCTAGCTATAGCTAGCTTAATGGGACTCTAGCTTGGTATTAATACTGAGAATATATAATTGTGAGCTAATTGAGGAGTGAGAGATGATGGCAATAATAGTTCTAAAATGTTTTTTGGTAGCAACGAATTAGCTCGATCTCGGTCTTTGCTCGAATTTGGAGTGTGGTAATGTACAGGAGGTACTTTATATATACGCCAAAGCGTGCCCCTGTTGGCTTGCAGAGAAAAAGGTGTAGTGTAGATTAATTAGTGGAGCAGATGCGTCGTTAGCTCGTGACATCCGGCCATGGATATGGAGGGAGCTGGAAGATGAAGGGGAGGGCCGCGAGGACGCCTGAAAACCCTAGATCACTCTAGATCTGCGGCTGAGATCAAACCGGCGGCTGGGCTTGCTAGCTTCCCGGACGTGTTTCTCGTCGTGTCCACGCCAGCGTGCCATGCGTGCTCGTGAGCGAGATAGTGAAGTGTTCCCTGTCCATGAGTAACAGTAATACAGTTCTACATATAATGTTGCTGCTGATCTGGTCAATTGATGGGCGACATAGTTCGTTGATTAATTATTACTGCTGCTATATACATTGTGAGAAGGATTTACTCAATTTCATCCAGTTTATGGGTTATTTTGGCTTTTCTATATGCACAACTTTTTTATTTATTATATTATATATAATAAATTTTCAACGAAAATAAAGATGTCTCTTCGCCTGTTCGCTTTTGTCTTATCAGTAGACTTATCAATCATTGGAACTCGTATTTTTTCTCTCACATTAAACTAGCCGGCTTGTCTTATCAACCGGCTTATCTGACCGACCGAATATCTCATATATTAACGCGTGGTGAAAGTTGGTGCCATTAATTACACCTGGATGAAGAAATCTTTTATATATACTATAGCAAACTGAAATTAATTTTATACTTATTGTATATAATCTTCAGGCCCTTTGTTATTAGCACGTCATAGAGTATATATAGTGCACGAGTAAATACTGGCGGTGACAGCAAGGCCGAAAGAAAAAAAAAAGTAAGATCTGCAGATGAAGCACGGGCGCTGCTGCTGTGTCCATATGCACGCCGTGGCACTATGCAAGGGCAACGCAACGAGATCCACAACCACAAGCTTCCTGTTGGTGACTCGGCGGCGGCGCTGCGCCAAGTGCTCCGAACAACCGCCGTATTATACCATTGCCATGAGAGAGACGGATCGGAGACGAAGCAGCAGTGGCGGGCCGGCCGCTGCCGGGGTCGGTCACGGGATGTTTGTTTGGGCGACGCCGGCGCAACCCAGCCCAATGCCGGAGAGGTTCACACTTTATAGCAGCGCTTTCACTGTGCTGTGCCGCTCGGATTCGCCCTCGTCTTCCTGCTGCCGGCCGTCTCATCATTGGGTGGCCTGGCACCCATCATTGGGACCTCAACTTGTGGGCTAAGCCGCATAGATGTATCGGAAGAAAATTCAGTGCGGATAGTCCCTACCGGGCGTTCGTCGGCACGTATCGTCGATCTCCGACGCGTGTACCACTTCACCAGATCCAAAGGCGTGGCCAGGGAAAGCTCGCTACTCGGCTTGACGGCTCTTCTGATGCAGCCGGCTCGCCCGCGCGAGGCGACTTCACGACTCTCGCAACTTACGACGGCTCGGCCTGATCTCAGCTTTGCCAATCTCTCCTTTCTCCTTGTCAAAAAAAAAAAAGAAATCTCCTTTCTCGATTTCTCCTACCTTTCGCCTAGCCGCGGCCTCTCCCCCATGGCGGCAGCCGCCAGCTGCGTCTCCCCCACTCCACTGGCCTTTCTGCCCTCACCCACCATGGACAAGTTCGCCAAGCACCAGACCTCGCCGGATCGAAGAACGGCGCCAAGGAATCCTCCTCCGCCGCAGCTGCTGGTACGTAGTCATCCGCAACTCCTCCCCGTCCTCCAACAACGTGTCCCTGTCCTGCCTGAGTCCGCTGCTGAGTCCTCGTGGCCGTCCCCTTCGCTATCCGCATCATCCGAATTGCTGGCATCGGATATGCAAGTATGCAACAACTAGATTTCAACGAGGAGCACGGGTCAACTTTTTGTCCTCACCTCCATTTTTCTCATGACTGCTGAAGTTTATAGGTGCTGTGTCTAACACGTCTGATTTTAGTTTAACTGATCCTATAAGATTATAACTTAGCTGAGATTGCCTCATTCCCTGCACAATGTTTAATTTATTATTTGGCTTATGTCTCGAGGGAAACTGTGGTCTATGATCTATTCAATTAGTGATCGAGTCAACTCGACATGGATCTATTAGTTCAGTGAGAGGAGCAGACATTTATGTGAAATAAAATATCATCTTCACTTTACATTTCTGAAAACTTTGGTGTTTTGTTTCTTTGAGACCTGTAGTTCCTCCATTGTGTATTTCCCTGATTCAGTGGGTATTTTGTATGCGCAACAAGGGTTAAAACTAAAGCAATTATTTGGTTTCAGGTTTCTGAATTCGGTCTCCTAGTTGAAACTGAATGTAGGAACTATAACCTTTCAGTGTGGTGACTGTAAATGATTTTACTAGCTAACCGCTTACTCAATGGCTAACTGTAGTTGGCTCATGAAAAATATAAGACAATTAAACTAGTGTGGTTGTCTCAAAAGTAGAAGACAATCAAATTGTGTCCTCACAACGGGCTAACTAGCACTATAAAATACATGGACAATAATTTGGCAGTTCCTACAAGAACATGGACAATAATTTGGCATTTCCTGCAAGAACTGATCATTGATGCTTACAATGTGATTGCTGCCAACTGTGCTGCAGAGTACTTGGACATGAATGAGACTGTTGACAAGGGCAGTCTGATGTACAAGATTGATGTCTTCCTCAGCTGAAGCATATTCCGAAGCTGCTGATTGTGGAGAGACGATGTGCAGGAAGGAGGTTGTGATGCGTATTGCACGACAACTGGAAGAAGCATCAGTGTCTCAACATGTGAACCATCATAAATTCTGAATAAATCATGTAACAGTCTAACAGATACCACTCATATGCTCCTGCAGGTTCTTGGCGATTTTGCTGGTGCAGTGAATGATGCTTCCAATGTGATTGCTGCTCACGTTCTGCAGAGTGCTCGGAGCTGAATGAGACGTTGACAAGGCAATCTGATGTAGAAGATTGATGTCTTCATCAGCTCAATTTAATTTCTGAAGTTGCTAAAGTGTTGAGAGATGTGCAGGAAGGAGCTTGGGAAGCGTATTGAGGGGTAATTGGAAGAAGCGCCAGTGCCTCAACATATGATGCATCAACATAGTGCATATATTTTTAATAAAAAGGTGTCATCAGTCTCCTCTTGGAAGCAATTGTTTGTTAGTGAAGTTAAACTTCATCTGAGTCAAGTGAATGACCACCTTCATCCAGTGATTATGGCGTGGCTACAACCTTTGTAATTTTGTTTTCTTTCTTTCCCCTCAGGGGCTGTTTCGTCCTTCCATTGGGTTAGCTCTTGGCTAAGCTTTTGTACTCTAGTTCTAGTTTTGTTTGTAATAAAAAGCACTGGGGAGCCCGAGAGCTTCACAGTTGGTTTTAAGTTAAACAATTTCTGAACAAATGCATGTATCAAATACCATTATAAATGTCATTGACCTGATTTTTTATCAATGGTGAGGTGCTCTTAATGATTTGCAAAATAATCTAGATTGTGTAAGGCAATATGCAGAAATTAACCAGAATCTGAGTGGATAGAATCCTAAAGATGGACACCCCTGTCAAATCAAACTATATATATGTCACTGTCAAACAGGAAATGTTGCATGTGACTTTTGAAACACGAACTCACATACATAGCTAATAAAATCCACCCCAATATACATCCTTTGAGTTGCATGAAATGTTATTAATCAAAATGTAACTTCCTAACAGATGATGACTGTGTGGCCACTTGCTCAACTCCATGTAAACGACTTGTAAGTCCACCTTGAATGAAAGGAAAAGACATGGTCGAAGAATGCCCAGACACACCATTTCCATAGTTTGGCATTGTTGCATTAGCATAGCTGCTTTGGATCAGAGGACCATCCAAGGCAGAAGATTGGGCAAACACATTAGTCGCAGTAATGGTACCATCATGAAGGCACTGTGACACATAATATGAAATTGTTCACAAGTTTTTCATGTAAGTAAATAGCAATGAAAAAGCAAGTAGATAATAAGTCCAGGTTATGTCTTACAATCAACTCTTGTGGATCAGAAACTGCATCTCTATTTTGTGAGTATTGATTTGGGTCTTTTCCTGTAGTTAGAAATATTAAAAAGGGTTACTATTGAGCAGCTATAATGCAAACAAAACTAGCTAGAACAGATACAATCAATACCTTTTTTCAGAGCACTTTTCTTCTTCATTTTTTTTGTCTTCTTCTCAACTACATTTTGGACCCGTTTCTCCTTTGCGCCTTTTATCACCTGAGGAACTCTAAATGATATTATGCCTTTCGGTGTGTCAGTAGCACATTCAGTCAAAACAATGGGGTCCTGATCAGATTTATCTTGCATCTTGCTTATAGAATTATCCGTTTCCCAGTCCAAATTATCTATGCCTTTCCCCAAATGATCGAGAAGTTCCTTCGACAGTGAACACTTTAGTGCAATGGATGTTGCCTTCCGTGAGATTCGTGCTGCACGTGTTTTCAAACTTTCCTTTTCAGTTTCTTGTTTGTCAATATAAAATCCTCTTTTTTGCATATTTTGTCCATCTTCTCATTATGTATTGCGGTGGCATAATGAAAACATTATTTACATAGAAGACTTTGAGGGCATGCTTGCACAATATACCTATTATAAGATAAATATAGCATTTTAATCAATTCATATTAGAATCTATATTGAATTCAAATTCTATGTACATACCTATAGATTCATACTTTCTGCAGGAACATGAAATGGTCATATCTGTATTGTTGAACAGGACAGTTGCTCCATGATTAGATTGCATATGCGTAACCACATGTGTTAGGACTGACCCATCAACTTGTAACAATTTCCAAGAGAATGAAAACTGTTTTTTAAATTCATCCTCAAACTCTAAATACATCCTTCTTGTATATGATTCGGCTGCAGTCTTCAACATAGGTAAATTTGGGATGTATGTAACTAGTGTCTTGCGACGTGAATTAAAGTCTGCATCTAACTCATTTTCGCGAAGGCTGGCAGAAACCTTGTCACATTGTACAAGGAGTTATGAAAAACCAAGTTTCCTACGAAACCTTTTCTTGAATACATTATTCATACCTTCACTCCTTTGAGTAGAGTTCATATCAGCTGTAAAAGAGTCACGGTAGACAGCAGCCCATTTTTTTCTCAAATCATATAAGTTCGCCATCCATTGGTTGTTCTCAAGGTTATACTCAGTCAATAATTCATTCCACTTCTGTATGAATAGAGCTTCTGATCTGTCTTCATATACACATCTCTTAAAATCAGGTAGAAACTTATCAGGATGCTTATGAATTACATGTCCTAGATGTTTAGCAGCATTAAGACAGATGTGCCACAAACAAAGACGATGGCTTGTGTTTCGGAATACATAAGCAATTGAGCAAAAGGCATTTCAAACTTATTAGTTTGAAATGTGGTGTCAAATGACACGACATCACCAAAGCATGCATAATCCATAATAGATTGACCATCTGCCCAAAAGAAATTAGCAATCCGACCATCTTCCTCATCTAACTGAACTGCATAAAAAGAATGTGGGATCCTCTAGTTGCTTACTTTTCAAGTATTCCAACAATGTTTGAGCATCATTGGATTCTAAGTACTTCTTGCGCTCACGACCAATCTCATTATTGCAATCCGTCTTTGAGAATGGCACTTTGTTAGCTCCTCCGTAAAACTCCTTCATGAACTCAAACACTTGGCCCGGCTTCATACCTGCTTCCCTTATCTGGCCAATTAGCTTTCGGTCTACTTCTGTAACACGTCGTTGGGACTTTAGCTTGTGGCATTTATTTGGACTAGCAAGATAATGATTGTGATCAAGTAACAACCTTTTGCACTTTCCAAATTCCTTCTCTACTAACGCTAAACTGAACACGAGCATCACAACCTGTCCTTGTAATGTCCTTTTGTGATAACTCATTTCTTCGGTGCCCTTCGTTGCTGCAGACTATATATTTTTGAAGTATTGTATTATCAGCTCGACGTTTTGTATGGCTCTTTCTAATACTGAATCCAACTTTTCCGGCATATGTATTGTACATTTCATAAGCTTTATCCTCTGAATCAAAAGTCATCCCAACTTGAGGAACAATTGAACTTGGCCCTACTGTATCAACGACCTGTTCATAATTGTACATTTCATAAGCGCCAATTGTTGTACAATTAGATGCAAATTGAAGTTATTTAAACAAAAATCTAAAGTATGAATATTTTCATGCCTAATAATCAAACTAACATCTCATACCTCAGCTGGTTGTTGTGGCACTGATTCTGCTAACTTCGAAATCGACATAGTCATGGGTAATGTAGATCTCGACTCGATGACAACATGAGTGTTCCCCTGCTTAGTATAATTATGTGTTATCATACCATTGGGTTAGAAAATGAAACGACATTGGGTTAGGAAAACAATGTACACACCTGTACTGCATCATTTTCACTGGTATACGAGGATTTAAAGTCGACAAGGTCTTCGTTGATTGGAACAACACCACCATTGCCTAGAGCAGACTTAGCCTCCATGGCTATTGTTTCTGTAGTCGATAGTGCAGATAGCTTCTCGGTGTCTGATTGAGTTTGGAGGACGGAAGCTAGCAGTTTGCCGGCTTGTCTGGGAGATGTCATCTCGCATTTGGCACCTACTTCGCTGATTTCTTGCTGAAAATTGCAAAGCACATCGCTCTTCTCCTTGACGGACGGCCTATGCGCCTCGCTGCATTCCTGCTGCAGCATGTCCGGCATGGCGGCACCGTTGAGTGGAGCGAGAGGCAAACGGCGAGGGAGACGAACGGGCACCAAGACGCGGCCGTAGACGGCAGACTACCAGAGGCAGCAGCTGTGTCAGGATGCTTCTCTTTGCAAGACTGGAGTCTCGATCCTTGTCTTCGAAGTCTCCCCGGAGGCCGGATCCTTCTTTTGCAAGACTGGCGCGTTGGCTCCTTCTCATCGAAGCCTCTCGGTGAGTGAGCTCGTGAGCGAACGTTAGGAGCCGGAGCCGAGTTATAAGGCAAGCTGCTAGCCTACTACCAGTCAGCTCATCACACGCAACGTGAGCCAAGTTTTAAGTGCTACGTGTCGTCGCTTGGCTGCAGGTGCCTACCGCGTCGGGTGCGGACTATCCGCACTGCATTTTCTTCCGATGTATCGGTACTAGAAGAATACGGATATGTGGATACAATAATTTTTTTGAAAAAGCTAATATGTGGATACGTTTTAATATCCAAAAATTTAAATAAAAGCAATCAAGCAACAAGAAGTCAGAAACTGCAATGCAGAAATAGAATAGATCGAGAATAAAAAGAGAAAGAGGAAGTGAAGAGCAAAGAAATCAACAAAAACCAAGAAGCACGACCTGATGAAAAATAAAAGATCGAGAACAGGGAAGGGGATGAAGTCACGGGAGTTTGCTGGAGCCTAGATCCACGTTGTAGGGGAGGAAACTTGTCACTGGTGGCCGCCGAGCGGGGACAGAGGCTCGTTGCCGGTGGCCGGTGGTCAGTTGGGTGGTGTCATAAAGCGGGGATGCAGCAAGACACAACTGTGAGGTGTGCAGGCATCATAGGTTAGGACGTCGAGATAGAAGGATAACTCGTCGAGTTAGGCGTATCGACAAGACACAGGCAGATACGTATCGCCCCAAGTATTCAATATTCACAAAAGTAGATTAAAATCGGATACTCCGCCGATACATATTGAAGATGTATCTAACATGTATTAGTATCGGATACATATTCGATACGGGATACGAAGTACCAGGGAAGTATCCGTGTTTCGTACCTTGTGGGCTTTAATTCCCTCCCCGTTTTTTAGCTAATTTGTGGCAAAAAATAGTAGTAACAGTTTTAGTCAGAAATTCGCGCTCATATGTATGAGCTATGAATATGATGGATGGAGAAAAGATTTATCTGAAAATTGTAGAGCTCGAAGTGATCTGTACTTTTGTGATTTTCGACCTTTTTTTATCTAGAATAGTTTGGTACTAGACTAATCAATACAATGTTCGGATCTCTATGACATTATATTGTTTTTTAAAAGGATATTAATTATTTATACATCAACGTGGATTCAAACCAAAATAATGTGTCAACATGGATTCAAACCAAAATAATGTGAGTTATAAAAATTGTAGACCTAGTTGAGAGCTATAATGTTCATATAATTTTTGTCCCCACATGGACTTACATTTCTTTTTCCATATGATGTCGCATGAATTTTTTTTTTTGAAAAATGTAATTTTCCAAAGCTCACAAAACACTGCTTAATGTCTGGTTTCAAAATACCTGATATAATATTTAAATCTACAAATACATATATGAACATTATATACTACTCCCGTCCCGAATAATCGTCGTTTTTTAAGATTTTCATGTCGCTAGTTTGACTCGATTTATAGAAAATATGTACAATATTTATATCTCCAAATAATTTTGTTAAAAAACTAGATTCAAAGATCTTTCCGATGATATTAATTATGATACTAATCGATAATATTTATTATTTATAAAAATTGCCGGCATTTGTTTCTCGGGAAGCAAAAGCGTCAGTTATTTTGGGACGGAGGGAGTATATTGATTATGGCACCAAAACAACTTTAATTGAAAAGGTCATGAATTACAAAGTTGTAGGTATATTCGAGCCATACAATTTTCATATACATTTCATCTCCATGAATCTGAAAATTCGTAAGTGTAGGTACATTCATAGCCATACAACTTTAATTGAAAAGGTCACGAATTTTCAGATTTCATAGGAAAAAAAAAAATTCCACCAATTCAATTAGGCTATGAATGTTGTGTCAGTTGAATTAGCAGAACTTATAAGTTATAACCCCCACTTGAACATTTTATAGTAGATATACTTTTGCATTTTTGAAAATTATTTTGTCCAAAAATGAATTAAATATAAAATTAGAGACGTGTATTGTGTGTTTTTTATTTGAGAATGAGTGTATTTGTGTTTCTAACCGATGCTGATAGTTACTTGGTTGGCGGGCCGATCAGAGCCAATGAGGACCAGAGCCCCAGAGGTCCCTTTCTTATTTGGTCACTGGGCCAGTGGGCCCCTGTCTGGCCCATATTTGTGCCAGATGGTATGAATTCATGATCCATAATGAGTACCGTGTGTGCCTCATGGGATAACAACTGCAATGGAGAAGGGGTTTATTTTTTATTGAATATATCTATATCTATATCTATATCTATACCTAATAATAAAGAGGCAAAATTTCAGCCCATTTTTTCGTCCATCAATATTTTGGTCCATCTATTTTTTTTTCTAACTCCTGCTAACTACAGACAATAGAGAGAAATATGCACAGACCCCTCTATCCCCTCTCTGTTGGCAACACAGGTGCATATATTGGTTTTATATGGGCAGCACAGGTGCAAATTGGTTTTATAGGGGAGGTAGAGTTCTGGTACGATACGTTTGGAAGACCAAAAAAAAGAAGAAACAAACAAGGAAAAAGAAATAAACTAGGAAAAAGAAACGTTGTGATTGAATTGTGAAACAAAGAGACGGAGGGGAGTAGCACACATATTATGAATTCTGATACAATATGTATTTGCAAGATAAAAAAAAACACAGAAGGAAAAACATATATACGACAAATTCTGATACAGCACGAAGGGGAGTATGAGATAGTTCAGATGACAATATGTGTTTGCAAGATAAAAAAGGAAAACAAATTAAAGAAAAAAAAATCACATATATGAATATGATAGAGTTCTACTATAGTATGTGTTCTTTTGCAAGATATAAAGAAATAAAAGAAGGAAAAACAAATCCATAAGATATAAAAGGAAACGTTCTGCTATCAAACAATGGTGAAACGATCTAAGAAGGCATGCAGATAAGCTTGCGGTGAGTTGAAGAGACATGTATGCGTGCAATTCTGTTGGTGGAGACGTCGGGGTGATGTAGAACTATAGAGGCCGTTGAAGCACTCATGTAGATGGTCGTCTGCCTGCATGCACGCACCCTGAGCCTGCTCGCGGCCGCCTCGCCGCTAGGTGGCCGCCCACGTCGCCGCTACTGCGCATGCCCACATTGGCACTGCTCACGCCGCCCACACAGTGGCCATCGAGCCCACCCACGCACGGCTGTCCACACCTCCGCTGCAGTCCATGCATGCGGCGTGGTCGAAGTTCACCACACCCGGCCTAGCCGCTATTTCCACATCGGCAATGTCTGCGGCTTGATCTGTCTGGCGTGCCGCGTGCGGCGATGGCCTCGAAGACAAAGCGGCAACACAAGTCGGACCTCAGATCCTACATGGCCGGTGAAAGTCCACCGAGCGGTGCCCGTCTCACCAATAATGTGTGCATCGAACAAGCAGTGCCCCATCCTTGCCAATGTCGTACGTGCACATCGACTAGAAGGATATATATATCCTTGAGGCGCACGT
The DNA here is from genome assembly GCA_015844335.1 of Chrysopogon serrulatus. Classification (NCBI taxonomy): domain Eukaryota; kingdom Viridiplantae; phylum Streptophyta; class Magnoliopsida; order Poales; family Poaceae; genus Chrysopogon; species Chrysopogon serrulatus. Next base: position 41,609 of record JADLZL010003532.1, on the reverse strand, counting down.
GTTCATGCAAGGTAGACTTCCTCGGAGTCAAGAGAGATCGCCAAGAGGTAGAGATAGAGGATAACATGCTTGTCATCAGCGACGAAGCGTGCCGGGAGGAGGTCTGCAAAGAAGCGAGGCGTGGTGACTCATCAAGCATAACAGTGGCGCTTGCAAGAACATAGCAAAGATATTGTTGCAACCACGGCAGAAGGCCATGGGAGGAAGCAATGCATTTGTGTGCAATGGTAGCTATGCGTAGTGGCATGAACCCGTTTTTACTTCATATTAATATTAAAAATTCCAAGCAGATAATACATAGGTAATTTTACATTGAAATCCTTAATGCTATTGTCGGTTGTAAATTCAGTGAGCAGATTGTACAATTATTTTTTAATACAATTCAATGAACAGATTGTACGATCGATCATATATTTGCACAAATAAATATTTCTTTATTTTTAATACAATTGTGATGTACACAGTTTTTTTGCTTCCCGTTGCAACGCACGGGCATATTTGCTAGTTAATAGAATAAAATACCAAAATATTTATCTAGTTTAGTAAAAGTTTTATTATATATATATATATATTAATAGAATAAAATACCAAAATATTTATCCTATCATGACATACTTTTGGTGGGTTTATTGAAGTGTAATTAAAGGCAATTTTTCCGCTACAACACCAGTGCATATGTGTGAAAAATAGTCAAATTAAGCTTGGCCCTTAGCAGCTTATGGGATTATATATAATCTTGAAGGGCATAGTCGATGTAAGCTAACTTATATGTAGGGTGTTTGTTAATCACATTACCTTATATAAGCTAAATTATAGAGCTGAAAAGGTTAGGTTGTATGAGCTATGGTTGGGAGAGACAAACTAGGCCCTATCTTGATGGTGATTTTTTTAAAGTTATTTTGTGAAATTAAATAAATTTGACTTAGGGATAATAAACTAAAAAATTCTTTAAACAAAGGTAATAGTCATCTTTAGTGCAAAATATAAATGAAGCTAAAAAAGGCTAGGTTATATGAGCTGTGGTCCATAGAACAAAAACGAAGCCCTATTTTTATGTATAAGTTGATGCTGGTGATTTTTTTTCAACAGATTTGTTGAAATCATTAAAAATGACCTAGAGCTAAAATCTACAATTTACAACGGAGGCAATAATCATCTTGAGTAGAAATTCATCAAGATTTTTTTGTTGGGTTCAGCCCATTCAGAGCAAAGATTCTGTGGTGCAACTTGCGCCACAGGCCCACCGCAGTGGGCGAGCGCGGAAAAGTGAAGCAGATGCCCATTGCATAGCGTAGCGAGCGGCGTACAACGCTCAAAAGCAAGCGCCGCCGCCGCCGCCGCCGACCGACCGCCCCTCACCTCTCGCGCGGCGCCTGTCCTGTCCCCCCTGCTAAACCCCGCTTGAGCCCTACCCACCGACCGCCTCCGGGAGGGAGAGCGAGCATGCACGCCAGGCTCCTCAGCGCGCCGTCCCCTGCCGCCACCGCCCCCTCCTGCTCCTCCTCCCCGTACCTCCCCTCCGCCTCGGCGGGCGCCCGCCCGCGCCTCGCGTCCTGGAAGCCGCGGGGCCCCGCGTCCGCGTCCGCGCCGCCGCCGCCGTCTCTCCTCTCTCTGCGCGCCCGGGCATCCATGCAGCCCGCCGCGCTCCCGCACGACGGGTGAGCACCGAGCGGAGTCTCTCCGCTTCCGCGTCCTGTCCTACCAATTCGTGCCGGCCGCGATGGCCAGGGCGTGTGACTGACAGGCCGGCGGTTCCTGCGCCTGATGGATGCTTGTGTTGTGCTGTGTTCCAGGCAGGGTGGTCCGCCGGTGCATGACGTCTCCAACACCGTCATTGGGGTCCTTGGGGGTGGCCAGCTCGGGAAGATGCTCTGCCAGGCGGCGAGCCAGATGGGGATTAGAATCGTCATCCTCGACCCCCTTCCGGGCTGCCCCGCCAGCTCGGTTTGCGACGAGCACGTCGTCGGGAGCTTCACCGATGGGGACACGGTCCGGGAGTTCGCCAAGAGGTAGCCTAAGTTGCAATCCTTTTACGCTCGTTTGGAGGCCGTCATATGCAATGCCCGTCGGCTGCTCCCGCTCATATTTTTTTTTTCTATTATTAGGTGTGGGGTCCTAACAGTGGAGATTGAGCATGTTGATGCCGTCACACTTGAGAGGTTGGAAAAACAGGGTGTTGACTGCGAGCCTAAAGCCTCCACAATCATGACCATTCAGGTAATTTTTTTTCCCTCCTTGTGCCAGCAGTTTCATGAAATGCTACATCTAGCTTGCCAGAGATGAAAAGTCCAATCACAGCTACTTATTCATCTGAGTTTGTTACTGTGACACTTCAACAAATTAGCTATGTGACTCTGTCTCAATCTCTGATCCTGCAGAACCAACTGTAGATAAGCGCAGTTCTAGTTTCACAGATTATGTCTACTGAATTTTTCATCATACCTCTTTCAACTACTTCGTTTATCGCATTACTGATAGTTCCTTGTGTATTGACAATCAATTACAGGACAAGTACAGGCAGAAAAGACATTTTGAGAAATTTGGGATCCCATTGCCTGATTTCATGGAAGTAATGCACAAACTTCTAACCTGTTGGGTAGTATTGTTTCTTTTAAGTGTGTCTAGATAATTTAATACTTTTGATTTACAGGTAGATACTTTACATAGTATAGAGGAAGCTGGGGAAAGGTTTGGCTATCCCCTAATGGTAAAAAGCAAGAGATTAGCATATGATGGTCGAGGCAATGCTGTAGCCAAGAACAAACAGGAGCTATCTTCTGTTGTTGCTTGTAAGTAGATTGAAAAATGATTTAGGTTACCTCTTTGAATTCTTAAAATTACATGGTTTCTCTGGAGACTGCTAATTTTTCTTTGAAAATTAACCTGTAAGTAGATAAAAATACACCGATGTCCATAATTCTGAATAGTGTTTTGTTCATGTTCTTAGTTCTTACTTCTTGCAGCACTGGGTGGGTTTGAGCATGGCTTGTATGTTGAGAGGTGGACTCCTTTCGTAAAGGTTAGTTAAAATTCTTTTTAATATGTATGTAGAAAAAAGAGTCTGTCAGTTATAGGTTCAAATCCTGTAGTTTATTCTCTCTTTTTTTTTCATTTTAATACCCTTCTTCAACTTCATGTCCTATAAATTGACTTTTTTAGGCATGGTATCAATTTTTTTTCCTCATAATCTTTTTGCAAAATCATGCTAGTGGCCTGCTACCTATCTGTTAGTTATTCTTGATGCTTGTGTTCCTGATAATATAAGATGTGTTTTGCAAGTTGACTAGAAGATATTTGCTCTCTTTGTTTAGAAAAAAAGTCTGCTGTAAGGTATCCTTTTTGTATGAGAATGATTGGTGTAATGCTTTCTTAATCATGGATCATAGGTGATCACGATTTTCATCATGATATACTGTTATGATGACTTTTAGGTACTTATATTAATTATGATTATAGTTGACTGTATTCTCTATCCTTTGTATATAGGAGCTTTCTGTAATTGTGGCAAGGAGTAGAGACAGCTCTACTGTCTGCTATCCTGTTGTTGAAACAATTCACAAGTAAGTTTTTTTTGTTATGATAATTTGTTAATTATGCTTGTTTCTATGAATTACAGTTTGCTCTGTACTTTTAAATTTCTATAATACAAAGAATGTGTGTGAACCTTTAGGGAAAACATATGTCATGTTGTTGAAGCACCTGCTGAGGTATCTGACAAAATAAGGAAGTTGGCTACTAGCGTGGCTGAAAAAGCTATCAAGTCATTAGAAGGAGCTGGTGTTTTTGCTGTAGAGTTATTTTTTAACAGAAGATGATCAGGTTTGTTGGATCATCTACTTATTTTTTTTCAAAATTTAATCCTCCTGGAGTGGTGTTTACATCATTATCCTCATGTTATTTTTTCACTAGATTTTATTGAATGAAGTAGCCCCTAGGCCTCACAACAGTGGGCATCACACAATAGAGTCATGCTACACCTCACAATATGAGCAGCATTTACGTGCTATTCTTGGCCTTCCTCTTGGTGATCCCTCAATGAAAGCACCTGCAGCAATAATGTACAACATCCTGGGCGAGGATGAGGTAACGAATGCCGTTTTTTCTTCTGTGCTTATCATTACATTTGGAATATACTGAATGCAATAATTATGCGGAAATTGGGTTTTGTTGGCATGCCTCCGTATTTATATTTGAGCTATTGTAAGTAATGCAGTTACAGTTCAATATATCAGACTTGATTGTGCTGTAGGGTGAGACAGGATTCTTTCTGGCTCATCAACTTATCAGGAGGGCACTAAACATTCCAGGCGCATCAGTCCATTGGTACGCAAAGCCAGGTTAGCTTACTCCCACACAAAACATTCTTGCTCCCCTGTGTCAGAAAATATCATTTAGAATACTTTTCTTTCAGAGATTCGAAGCAAAGGAAGATGGGTCATATTACAATTGTGGGGTCTTCTAAGATAAGTGTAAAATCAAGCTTGGACAATTTGCTGCAGAGAAACTCGTCTGATCCCAAGGAAGGTATTGCATTCACTATTAAGTATTACCAGAGAATTTGTTTGGACCAATGCCCATGCTTGCAGAAAATCTTTTGGTTGCTCTGAAGTTCACTGCTATAGTTTTATCTGTCCCAGCTTGGTTGGGATTAAAAGGCTTTATTTTGTTGTTCTTGTCATCATCATCATCATTGCTGCTGCTTTTGTTGATGGTTGTGGTGGACATGCTAATTTCTTTACAATTTACACCTGTCATTGTGAAACTATTTATGCTTTTGACCTATCTTTATTTGAAACTGTACTTTAGTTTTTTTCTCATTTCAGTTGATATGTGGAGATGCTGAAATGATGTAACCTTTGCTGCAGTTAGTCCTCGTGTCGCTATTATAATGGGATCTCAGTCTGATCTTCCTGTGATGAAAGATGCTGAGAGGGTTTTGAAAAGAGTTCAACATACCTTGTGAGGTTTGATATCTGAAACCTTTCTCTTGACAAGCTGTGGCCTGCTCACGTCCCCAGGTCAAGTTTGAGAAGAGTGTAACATTGTCGATGCCTGAATTTTTCAGCAAACTATTGTTTCTGCACATCGCACACGGAGCGGATGTATGATTATGCGAGAAGTCTGCTAAAGACAGGGGTTTCGAGGTCATAATTGCAGGTGCAGGAGGAGCAGCTCATTTACCAGGCAAGTATAGAAACACACAAATGGATTATCCGTGATATTATGTTTCAACAAGTCACGTTCCTTGTGTGATAGTGCACTTCTATTTTATTGATATTGAGCTAATTTAGCTTTTACAAGCATTTTATTTTAGGTCCCTGATACTGAACAGAGGAGTGTTTCTGGATGAAATAAATTTAACTTTAAATTGCTGACCAGATCCATATATGTGTATAAAGTTTGTGGAACACGGACAACTTTGGTTTCTAATTGAGGATAACATCATTTGTTTATTGCAGGGATGGTAGCTTCATTGACTTCTCTTCCAGTAATCGGAGTTCCCATCAAGACCTCAACACTATCAGGATTTGATTCCCTCCTATCTATTGTGCAAGTTAGTGTTCTAAGCAATTCTGTTATTTGAAAATCAGATTGTAGTATGTCACATTTGATAATAATCCTAGCTGTTCTTCCATGGCTAGTCTTCTCGTACATTTTTGATCCCTTGCATCTGCTTTATTTGTTGCCTGAATTTTCCCTCCAAAAGGTGACATTAATGTTTTCAGTTTTTGCATTTTCATTGCTCATTACATGTATCCTTTATCAGCGCAAGCATAGAGTGTTTTAGTGGCAGTTGCATTCTAGAACAATTTCTGCTAGGGGATTCCCATCATGATGACATATGATGGATTTTTCAAGCTTGATACTTTGTTTGGGAAGCTGCATGTTAGAACTGTACCATTCTTCTGTTATCTCACTGTTTAGTGAGTGATGGTTTGAAGCTACCACTGAGGCACGTATGTGGCCTCACTGGAACATCTTACACCTTTCAGCCACTACATCAATGATAATCACCTCACAGTGTAGGCACAAAAACTACAATGCACGTTTTGCTATTGAACAGCATTACAGAGCACCCACAGAAATGAAATATCCGTTCTTTAGCTCTATAGAAGAATTCATATGTCATCATCAATGTATGCATGATGGTCCTTTGTTTTCGCCACTGATCTCTTATGGATGAAATTAATTGTTGTGTTGGTATTCTCACCCTTACACAGATGCCGAAAGGTATTCCTGTTGCGACTGTTGCTATCGGGAATGCAGAAAATGCAGGTTTGCTGGCAGTTAGGATTCTGGCCGCAAGAGATCCTGAGCTTTGGGACAGGTATGGTTCTTTGCTAGTGTTACTTTTGCATTCTGATTCTTATTTCTGAATGGGGCAAGTGTAATTGTATGCCATAATAGGTAGTAATATCTCCCTTAAGTGTCATTTGCACTGCGACCTTGAGAGACTGTTTTGGGTCGCTCTTGAATACTCCCTCACCCCCCAAACCCACCACCACGAATCGTGTGAAGGATTTCAAAAGCCTCAATGAGTCACTAGTGATTTCCAATTGATTGCCTGTATGGCTGGTTTATGTAGGAACAAGCTAATCAATGAAGTGAAGAAATATACCAATTTGTTGTATCTTTTGTTTTACAAGAACAGTTTAAAATATCGTGTCTACATTCTGATAATTTAAGAAACTGAACTATGGTGTAAGTTGTCAATTTTTAATTTCTCTAACCAACCTTTGCCTTTCAGCATTCCATGCCTGTTTCATGTTGACAGTGTGCATGGTAGTCATCTCTAGAAAGTTTCCACGCCGTTACACTACTGTTGTGACATTTTATTTTTGCAGGGTAACTAAGTACCAGAATGATCTGAGGGACATGGTTTTGGAGACAGCAGAAAGGCTGGAGGACCTAGGTTCGCAGGAATTTCTGAAGGGAATGGCTTGATCGCTTGAAGCCTTGGCTGGGAGGAATATATATGGACGACACACGCTCCCTGCCGACACTTCCATTCAGCTTTGATCTTGATCAGCACGGATAGCCAGATATGGTCCAAGATCGGGAGTAGTCCTGAAGACCCTTCATTAGTCTGGGTGCTGCATTTTGATTTTCCTCGCAATTCTTTTTTGGTAATTGTGCTATCTTAGAATTTGTCAACTCATCCGTAATATATGCTCAGTATCACCATGGTTTTAATACGGACACCAGACCAGTGAAAAAAAAAAAAAATCAATCCATTTTACATCATTTTGGGCAAAAGCCTTTCATAATCTTACAAGCTAAGGTACGTGGTTAGAGAATAGATTTTGGTCTAGATAGAGATGTGTCAACTGTGTAAGATGGGCAATAGAAGGTGGAATGACCCCACTTAATTTGTTTGATGAAAGATTTAGTATAGTGAGTTTTCTCAAGTTGCCTATAACACAGCAGGAATTCTGCCTTGGAAATCGTTATAGCTAAGGTACAAATTCAACAGCAGTTTAAAGTTTACCATGGACGGTGGAATCGTTCCTGTGAAGCTGTTCGATCAAGATTTAGATGTTGTAGATTTGTCATCCTTCCGACCCATTTGTTTGTTGTACCACTTGGTGTTTTGGGCCAATGATAATTGAACTAATATAGTAATATGTATGAAAACTCTCAAAAATTGAGGAGTTTAAGATTATTTTTAATCTTTATTATTTATACTATATGTATGTAAATTATTTTATTTTGATTTAAAATGTTGTCGATTTAGTGTCATTTGTTTTTGCACCTTACAGTTTAGATGGCCAAATGGTGCCATGTCAATCGTCATAAATGGTTGTATAACACCTAAAGTCTAAAACCATGTATACTATCATCAATGTACATGTACTTTAATTCTAAAAAAAATGTACATGTACTTTCGTCCCTGCCTCGTGTTGCGTAAAAAGATTAACTTAGGGGTGGTGGGATGGACTATCTATACACGTTACCATCAAGCCACTTACACTTTGCACACAGGACAAAGGTGCTTTGCACATAGGACAAAGGTGGATAATTTAACCATGACATATGATTTCGTCCAATCACACACTATGCATCGATGTTTAGCTAAACCACACAAGCAGAGACGAGCTCTTGCAAGTCACCAGGATACATAAGAACAAGTGTTAGAGAAAACTTATAATCCTCATGGGGGTAGCTATGGCACAACCCCAAGGACAATAGCAATTGATTTCTTTGTTTCTCTAAGTTCAGTCTGTGGTTAGGGTTTCAGAGAGGAGTGGGGATGCGGTATATACTGTAACACCCCGGTGTTACGTTAACCTAAACTTGCCACATGTCATCATAAGCATTGCATAAGCATTTTTATAACTAAGATGAGTTTGTCAAGTTCTAGGGTTTGGTTGCGCTCTTTCATATCGCATGTGTATGTTTATCACTAAATTCCACTCACAACTTTACTTTTTGTTTATAAAAGCAATCAATTAAAACCAACCTTGTTGCTTGCAAGTGCTTGGCTAACCCTAGCTCACACCCTAACCATGTTTTATAAGTCAAATGATGCAAAAGCAAGAATCAAAATTGAATTCGGAATCCGAGTCCCAAACCCTAACCCTAGTGGTTAAGTGTTGGAATTCGAATTTCATTTTCAATTTTGGTGAGCTAACCATAATTGATTTTCTAAATAAAAGTTGCTAACCAATGGCACCATTTCAAGGTATGAAGTTTGTACTTCGAAAGTATGCTATTGGTTGGGTTTGAAAAAGTTCCACAACATCATTAATTAATTGCCCAAAAATCCAATTTGAAATTCCTTTTCAAAATCTTGAAATTCAAAGTGTTTTTGCCCCCTTTTCAATTTCACCTCAAAATATTCAAAATTTGGGAAAACTCCAAAATACAGTTTGTGCATCTCTTTGAGCTCTACAACTTTGGTATATAAAGTTTTTCAAGCTTTTGAATAAAATTTGAATTAATTTCAAAAGTTATTTGAATTGCAAAGTATCCCCTTTTGAGTTTTAAACTCTAATTCAAAAATTATTTGGTTTCATGAAAAACTTCCTAAATGAAAGTTGTAGATATTGAGAAATAGAACAACTTTTATTTTTGGAGATTTTCATCTTTTATTCAAAAATTAAAAGTAATTTTGAAATCCTTAAAATTTAGTTTTTGACCTCTTTTTGAATTTGAAATGCAAATTCAAAATCCATTTGAAATCTGACAAAACTTTCTAAATGAAAGTTGTAGAGCATGAAATTTTGTGCAATCTGTATTTTGGGAATTTTTCAACTTTTATTCAAGTTTTGGGAGTAATTTGAAAAGGGAAGTGTTGGTGGCACCGTGCTACAGATAGCGCAGGGGGCACGTCATCTTCACCCATGCCGGGCGGCCGGCCGACGCCGCCGTGGCCTCTCTTGGTCATTCCCGGTTTTCCGCGCGCCCAACCAGCTGGGCGAGGTCGCGAAGGTGCCGGCCGACTCCCGACCTTCTCTTTGCCCTATAAAAACCGAGCACACACCTAACCGCCTTCTTTTCCCTCTCTCGCCCCAACTCCCAGCCTCTCCCTTCACCGGCCAAATTCGCGCTGCTCGCGCCAACATCGCCCTAACCCTCTTGTCATCATCTCCGCCTTGTCCTTGCGCATCCCCTCGGCTGCGCTGTCGTCGTTTGAAACCACCGGAGTAGCCGATGCCACCCGTTTCTTCTTCACGGCCGGCGGTGACCGCCGCCCGTGATTTTCACCCCGGCCATCACCACTACAGCTCCTCCACGCCAATCGTCTTGCCAATCAAGTCGCGGTGAGCACCCTCGTCCTTTCCGCGCTTGTTCTTGATCAATTAGAGTTTGTCGCGGTGATGCCGCTGTTGCGCCGGCGTGCTCCGGCCCGCGGCCCGCCCGCCAGAGCCGCCGCCCGGTGTGCTCGGTGGTCGGCTAAGGGGTTGTAGTAGCTCTATGGGTGGCGGGAGTGTAGCGTCCGTTGGTATGATCGTTTTCACGGAGTGAGTCGCCCGGCAAGTAAATGCCGCCGACGCCGCCCCTTGTCGCCCTGCGCCCGAGAGAAAGGAGAGGGAAGAAGCCGTGGCAATTTGGGCCGAGGCTGTCGGCGGGAGGGAGTGGAGGAGAGGCGCCCAGCGTGGGCCGGGCAGGCCGTGCTGGGCCAGTTGGGCCGCCTGATAGGCCCGAGAGGAGATGAAAAATGTTTTTCTTTTTCAAATTTGATTTCCAAAGGCTGAGTTTCATCTTTTTGTAGCAAATTCTTTTGGGCAGTTAAAAATGTGCAAAAATATGATCTGTGTTCCTTGAGTGATGCACTACCTAGGAAAAATACTAACTATGGTTTTTCAATAAAAATTAATTGTGCTTTATTTTGCTCTTTAAATTAAGAAATGCCACTTCCATGATTTTTCATAATTAAAATATAAGTCCAAAAATTATGAAATTTGTTTTGTGTACTATTTAGATGATAATGATCTTAATTGTAAAGTTTGGTTATGTTTTGATTAATTTTTGTATTATGCTTAATTAACCCCTTAATTATTTGATGTTTAATTAGTTAAATCTTTGATTAATTAGAGTTTAATTAATCCCTAATTAGCAAGTTAATTAGCGGCTTTCAACAACTGTAAAAATGGTTAATAAATTAGTAATCACCTTTAATCACTATTAGGGTTGTCTGATTTTGGGATTGAGTGATGACCCTAGGTCATTAACCCTAATGACCTTCGGCATTTTATGTTGATTGCGCATCGTTAGTCCGTCATCGTCGACGCTAGTTATACCTTCTTAGTGCAACTATACCGTGAAGGAAAGTTGTACTCAAGATAGGTTAACAATCGTTGCATCATTATCGCATGCTCTTTTACTACTGCATCATAATCATGCATCTCAATCGTGTAGCCGTGCCGTCTGAAGAACGTGTTCGGCGTGAGGAGTTTGGTCCTGATCTCGGCAGTGCCATCGCTAATCCTAACTTCATCAAACCCCAAGGCAAGCCCCGGATGCATTTAAACCCTGCCTTGTATTTCGAAAAGCTTTTATATTGTATGTTCCTGATATAATGCATTAGGTAATAGGAGTTGTGTGATATCCTACTTTGGTGCATTTACCGTACCTTGATATAAACCCTGGATACCTGTTTTGATTTCGAAAATGCTAGTGCATGCTTATCCCTGCAGATAGCAAAGGCTTTATGAAATGTTTTTAAAGATGTGATAACAAAAGTTCCCCCTTGAGGGTAATTACGAAAACCTGATGCTACTTGTTGGTATCCCTTCACTTTGATCGGGTCAAGGGTGCGCAACAAGAGCATGATGATGAGTAAATTGAGACCGGGTGGAGTGACTTGCACCGGGGAGGGGCTAGTGCCCCGGTGTAGTGTCGTCCACTTGTGAGTCGGTTAAGCACCGTTCGTTGCCTTGGCCCTTGGATCATGAGGTTATTGGATAGTACTAGTCGCATGCTAATGGCGGTAAGCTCCCTTGTACAATCCATACGAGAACGGACACCGGGACGGGAAGTAGCGTGTACCCACACTATTCACGAGCGCACCGTCGACGGTTGTGGCCGACGGCGTAGGGGAGATGGTGTCTTGTGCTCTCGTGGCTAGGACCCGTTCTGGTGCGGAGAAATGCAAGCGTGAGTTGATGTATGTGAGATGTTTGGTCCTGCATACATCGTGTGGCTAGGAAGCCCCACCGGGTATATAAGCGATTCGAATCGTCGTGTGCTCCACGATATGGGAGCCGTGATCCTCGCACCAAAGATCGTAGTAATAATGAAAGTTGATGATGGAAAGTTTTGAATCCGATACATGGTTGATAAGTGATTGATGTAGTAAAGTAAGGATTGGCTTAGTCGCTTTTTTACAAAGGTGTCTTTGATTCTTGCTAAAGCCTTACCTTGATTCCTATCAACCAAAGATTCCCGAGTCTTCTCCCCTCTTTTTCGTCGGGTAAGTCTTGCGGAGTACTTTTTGTACTCGGGGTTTGTTTGACCCATTGCGGTGTTGACTAGTGAAGCTAACCCGGTCATACCAAATGGGCTTGGCATGATCGAATATCTTCCTTCTACAAAGTTCTCTTCTTGCTTCCGCAAACCCGTTAAGTTTTGTTTAATCAAACTCGATCAATTGTTGTAATCTTCTTTTGTAAATCTTCCGCTACTCTGTTATGTTTGTACAAATGGTTGTAATACTGCAAGTTCTTTGTAAGAAGTGGATCCGGAGGATCGTGGTGTCATCGGGGGTTTCACCCGACGTAACTTTTCAAGTTATGTGGTACACAAGTATGGTGACGAGAGGTCTTAGGGACAATGTTAGGTGCTTGTGGGCCATATAATTTGGAAGGTTCTGCCACAGAATGGTATCAGAGCGATTCTTATAAAGATACTTGTAGTATTACATTGCGAAAACTTCAAAATGAATTTACAATTAAGAGTTTTTGATAAAACAAGATAAAACTTGTTTTACGATCTTTCGGTTCTTTGCAAGCTACCAAGAAGGCTTTTCGGAAAATCCTGAGCAACCACGTTGAAGAGTCTTCGAATCTTCTCGAGGGAGTCCAATGAAGAAGCAACTTCGTCAACAATGCCTTGCCGAGAGTCTTCCTGTACCCCGTCTCACTCTGCAAGACTATAGTATAAAGTATTGCCCTATAGTGAGTTGTGAGCGGTGTGCTGACTAACGTCGTGAAGACGTATAGGACGAGCATGCATCATACTTGTCATATAAGATAATAGTAACATGTCTTGCATTACTTCAACAATAGCTATTGTTCGCATAGCTATTAAGATCCCCTTTTATCTCGTCCTGTATCACGATTCGCTAAGGAACTTTTGCTTAGCAAATCTCTGAAGATAACTTTGGTTTCCTCACTTATACATGTGTCTTACCTTGGTCTTTCTAATTTCGACACATGCCAATTTTCTTGACCTTATTATTTCGATATGTGTTGTGTGGGAGCCATCGAAATTGTGTTTTACGATGGTACCATGATCCACGATCCCGATACAACGTCGAAACACAGGGGTCTCCCATGTGTCTTTGCAGCCACATGAGTTACTACTTTGGGCCTTCGTTTGTATCGAGATCAATGATCATCCTCCATCACATTCCACCATTAAGGTACTCTCTTGGGATTATTCTTTGAAATCCCAACTCATTGTATATATATTAAACTTGTTCTTGCGTATCAAAACTTTATTTACCTTAAGCTTTACAACCATACATTAATCTTGGTTGTAACCCCGAAAAACCAACCCTCTTGATTTATGAGATTGTTGAAACTTAATGTGCTTGACACATTTCCTTTTCCATTACTCAAACCCCACCCTTCTTGGGTCTTTTTCCAATGTGTGTCACCTTGGCTTTTTTTTTTTTTAGTCTTGACACATGCTACCTTATTGACCTCGTCACTTCAATATGCCTCATATTGGAGACACCGCAATAGTGTGTGATATTGGTATCTCGACCCGTGACTATGCTCTTGTGTCCGAGAAAACTAGGATTTCCTAGAGGGCACTACTAGCATAGTCGGTGTTCCCGATACAGGGGTAACCCACTATTGTTGTATTCATTTCTTTAATCCCTATATACGTAGTTCCTGTAGATACTCTCACCACCAATAGCTATCTCTTGATTTTAGTGGGCCAACCTAAACCTTGTTGTTTTATGAATTTCTTACAAGTTCATATACTTGATACATTTCCTTTTCCATTACTTAACCCAAACCCTTGAATCTCGGGGCCGAGATTCCTCGTTAAAATGGGATATAATGTAACACCCGGTGTTACGTTAACCTAAACCTGCCACATGTCATCATAAGCATTGCATAAGCATTTTTATAACTAAGATGAGTTTGTCAAGTTCTAGGGTTTGGTTGCGCTCTTTCATATCGCATGTGTATGTTTATCACTAAATTCCACTCACAACTTTACTTTTGTTTATAAAAGCAATCAATTAAAACCAACCTTGTTGCTTGCAAGTGCTTGGCTAACCCTAGCTCACACCCTAACCATGTTTTATAAGTCAAATGATGCAAAAGCAAGAATCAAAATTGAATTCGAATCCGAGTCCCAAACCCTAACCCTAGTGGTTAAGTGTTGGAATTCGAATTTCATTTTCAATTTTGGTGAGCTAACCATAATTGATTTTCTAAATAAAAGTTGCTAACCAATGGCACCATTTCAAGGTATGAAGTTTGTACTTCGAAAGTATGCTATTGGTTGGGTTTGAAAAAGTTCCACAACATCATTAATTAATTGCCCAAAAATCCAATTTGAAATTCCTTTTCAAAATCTTGAAATTCAAAGTGTTTTTGCCCCCTTTTCAATTTCACCTCAAAATATTCAAAATTTGGGAAAACTCCAAAATACAGTTTGTGCATCTCTTTGAGCTCTACAACTTTGGTATATAAAGTTTTTCAAGCTTTTGAATAAAATTTGAATTAATTTCAAAAGTTATTTGAATTGCAAAGTATCCCCTTTTGAGTTTTAAACTCTAATTCAAAAATTATTTGGTTTCATGAAAAACTTCCTAAATGAAAGTTGTAGATATTGAGAAATAGAACAACTTTTATTTTTGGAGATTTTCATCTTTTATTCAAAAATTAAAAGTAATTTTGAAATCCTTAAAATTTAGTTTTTGACCTCTTTTTTGAATTTGAAATGCAAATTCAAAATCCATTTGAAATCTGACAAAACTTTCTAAATGAAAGTTGTAGAGCATGAAATTTTGTGCAATCTGTATTTTGGGAATTTTTCAACTTTTATTCAAGTTTTGGGAGTAATTTGAAAAGGGAAGTGTTGAGTCGGCACTTTGTTTCTGATGCTTGAGAGGGGGGGCACGTCATCTTCACCCATGCCGGGCGGCCGGCCGACGCCGCCGTGGCCTCTCTTGGTCATTCCCCGGTTTTCCGCGCGCCCAACCAGCTGGGCGAGGTCGCGAAGGTGCCGGCCGACTCCCGACCTTCTCTTTGCCCTATAAAAACCGAGCACACACCCAAGACCGCCTTCTTTTCCCTCTCTCGCCCCAACTCCGGCAGCTCCCCTTCACCGGCCAAATTCGCTGCTCGCGCCAACATCGCCCTAACCCTCTTGTCATCATCTCCGCCTTGTCCTTGCGCATCCCCTCAGAACTGCTCGTCGTCGTTTGAAACCACCGGAGTAGCCGATGCCACGAGTTTCTTCTTCCACGGCCCGGCGGTGACCGCCGTGATTTTCACCCCCCCGGTCACCACTACAGCTCCTCCACGCCAATCGTCTTGCCAATCAAGTCGTGGTGAGCACCCTCGTCCTTTCCGCGCTTGTTCTTGATCAATTAGAGTTTGTCGCGGTGATGCGGCTATTCTTGGCCGGCGTGCTCGTAGGCGGCAAGATGGCCCGCCAGGGGGCCGCCCGGTGTGCTACGGTGGTCGGCTAAGGGGTTGTAGTAGCTCTATGGGTGCGGCAGAGAGTGTAGCGTCCGTTGGTATGATCGTTTTCACCGGGAGGAGTCGCCGGCGGCAAGTAGCGCCGCCCGGCCGCGCCGTCCCCTGCGCCAGAAGAAAGGAGAGGGGAAGAAGCCGGCCGACAATTTGGGCCGGGTCCAGGGAGGGAGTGGAGGAGAGGCGCGCAGGCGCGTGGGCCGGGCAGGCCGTGCTGGGCCAGTTGGGCCGCCTGATAGGCCGAGAGGAGATGAAAAATGTTTTTCTTTTTCAAATTTGATTTCCAAAGGCTGAGTTTCATCTTTTTGTAGCAAATTCTTTTGGGCAGTTAAAAATGTGCAAAAATATGATCTGTGTTCCTTGAGTGATGCACTACCTAGGAAAAATACTAACTATGGTTTTTCAATAAAAATTAATTGTGCTTTATTTTGCTCTTTAAATTAAGAAATGCCACTTCCATGATTTTTCATAATTAAAATATAAGTCCAAAAATTATGAAATTTGTTTTGTGTACTATTTAGATGATAATGATCTTAATTGTAAAGTTTGGTTATGTTTTGATTAATTTTTGTATTATGCTTAATTAACCCCTTAATTATTTGATGTTTAATTAGTTAAATCTTTGATTAATTAGAGTTTAATTAATCCCTAATTAGCAAGTTAATTAGCGGCTTTCAACAACTGTAAAAATGGTTAATAAATTAGTAATCACCTTTAATCACTATTAGGGTTGTCGATTTTTTGGGATTGAGTGATGACCCTAGGTCATTAACCCTAATGACCTTCGGCATTTTATGTTGATTGCGCATCGTTAGTCCGTCATCGTCGACGCTAGTTATACCTTCTTAGTGCAACTATACCGTGAAGGAAAGTTGTACTCAAGATAGGTTAACAATCGTTGCATCATTATCGCATGCTCTTTTACTCTTTGCATCATAATCATGCATCTCAATCGTGTAGCCGTCTTGCGTCCCGAAGAACGTGTTCGGCGTGAGGAGTTTGGTCCCGATCTCGGCGGTGCCATCGCTAATCCTAACTTCATCAAACCCCAAGGCAAGCCCCGGATGCATTTAAACCCTGCCTTGTATTTCGAAAAGCTTTTATATTGTATGTTCCTGATATAATGCATTAGGTAATAGGAGTTGTGTGATATCCTACTTTGGTGCATTTACCGTACCTTGATATAAACCCTGGATACCTGTTTTGATTTCGAAAATGCTAGTGCATGCTTATCCCTACTTGAGATAGCAAAGGCTTTATGAAATGTTTTTAAAGATGTGATAACAAAAGTTCCCCTTGAGGGTAATTACGAAAACCGATGCTACTTGTTGGTATCCCTTCACTTTGATCGGGTCAAGGGTACGCAACAAGAGCATGATGATGAGTAAATTGAGACCGGGGTGGAGTGACTTGCACCGGGGAGGGGCTAGTGCCCCGGTGTAGTGTCGTCCCACTTGTGAGTCGGTTAAGCACCGTTCGTTGCCTTGGCCCTTGGATCATGAGGTTATTGGATAGTACTAGTCGCATGCTAATGGCGGTAAGCTCCCTTGTACAATCCATACGAGAACGGACACCGGGGCCGGGAAGTAGCGTGTACCCACACTACGAGCGCACCGTCGACGGTTGTGACCGACGGCGTAGGGAGATGGTGTACTGTGCTCTCGTGGCTAGGACCCGTTCTGGTCTGGAGAAATGCAAGCGTGAGTTGATGTATGTGAGATGTTTGGTCCTGCATACATCGTGTGGCTAGGAAGCCCCATTTGGTATATAAGCGATTCGAATCGTCGTGTGCTCCACGATATGGGAGCCGTGATCCTCGCACCAAAGATCGTAGTAATAATGAAAGTTGATGATGGAAAGTTTTGAATCCGATACATGGTTGATAAGTGATTGATGTAGTAAAGTAAGGATTGGCTTAGTCGCTTTTCTGCAAAGGTGTCTTTGATTCTTGCTAAAGCCTTACCTTGATTCCTATCAACCAAAGCATTCCCGAGTCTTCTCCCTCTTTTTTCGTCGGGTAAGTCTTGCGGAGTACTTTTGTACTCGGGGTTTGTTTGACCCCTTTGCGGTGTTGACTAGTGAAGCTAACCCGGTCATACCAGTGGGCTTGGCATGATCGAATATCTTCCTTCTACAAAGTTCTCTTCTTGCTTCCGCAAACCCAGTTAAGTTTTGTTTAATCAAACTCTGATCAATTGTTGTAATCTTCTTTTGTAAATCTTCCGCTACTCTGTTATGTTTGTACAAATGGTTGTAATACTGCAAGTTCTTTGTAAGAAGTGGATCCTGGAGGATCGTGGTGTCATCGGGGTTTCACCCGACAGAACTTTTCAAGTTATGTGGTACACAAGTATGGCTGACAGAGGTCTTAGGGACAATGTTAGGTGCTTGTGGGCCATATAATTTGGAAGGTTCTGCCACATATACTAGGAACATCCCTCCAACATGGGCTGGCTGAATCAATTGGGTTTAGCCTAGTTTGGCAGAACAGAGTTCCAGATTAATATTTACTAAAACATACATAACTCAGACTACATAGCTCTAATGTATGTGCCGTATGTTACAGTTGAAACTAGACTTCATCATCTTTCCATCCATATATAACACTTGGAGAGTGGTACATAATTCACCATGGATTTGGAAGTCAGGACACCACTTCAAACCTTGGACAATTAATGCACCTCTATTAGGTAGTAAAACATTTTTGATACATGCTCATAGTAGGAATGGATTCACCTCATGGAGTCATGGTGCAGTCGCCTTCTCACCCAAGTCATTGACCTATGTAGACATTGCACATTGTTGGCTTATTTAGTACTCCCTTTGTTCCTGAAATGAGAGATTCCTAGAAACCGTGCCAGTCAAACTATTTTAACTTTGATCAACTTTATAGAAAAGAGTAATACCATTTATGATATAAATTGAGCATATTATGAAAATATATTCTATAGTAAATCAAATGATACTAATTTGATAATATACATCTTAATGTTTTTTTTAGAAATTTGGTTAAAATTTAAAAAGTTTGACTTAGAATAACTCTAGAAATCACTTCTTTCAAGGACGGAGCGAGTATATGGTTGCGTACTGTAGCGTCTCTAAGCCAAGACAAGTCAGCAACATAAAACATGCATAATACTACAAATTTAAACATTTGGAAGTTATTTTATTATGGGAGGGAGTGTTCTCATTAATATGCCCTACGCACTTGTATCTTTGAAGCATCATTCTTTTCGTAGTAGTCAAGCCATTAAACTTCTTGTTTCAAAAAAAAAATCAGGATGCCTATTCGATTATATCATTCTATTCTATTTCTTATGCCTACTTCCTTTCTCAGTTGTATCATTCTATAGAAATCCAATTACATTACTCTATTTACGTTTTTAGGAAGCTATTGCAGTAGAAAACCAAAAATATATGATTTGTATATCACTCTATTTACGTTCTTTAGAAACTACAGTAGAAAACCATGCATAATGCATATTGTGAAGTAGAAAATATATTAGGTGGTCTAATATACACTCATGATTTCTAGAAGCTCAAAGTCCCAGACTTCCAGACATATAAGTTAATACATACTCCCTCCGTCTTAGAATATTAAAAGAATATTAATATTTATAGGCATCTGCTCCGGTACTCCTCCCTCAAAATATTTACATGAATTTTAAAGCACCTAATTAAAGTAATTAATTTATTTGCTACTAATTATTTTCTATCTGGGCCACGTTGGACCCAGCCCGCCCGTCCAAGCCTTAGTCCAGCCCGCCCATCCACTAAATTCATGGTCACGGTCACGGAGAAGCAACGAGGCGCGCGCCGAGGCCGACTTATCGACGACGACGGCACCGCGCGCTGCAAGGATCCGCCGCGACAGCCAGAGGAGTGACGGAACTGGAAGTAGCCTCGCGCTCTGGCGCCCATACGCGATTTTCTCGTGGATGCTCGCCGCGTCGATCGGCCCTCTTCTCGCGCCGTTTCCACACGCGAGTGATCATGCCGCTCGTCGAGTCCGTCTTTGTCCGTGTCGACTGCGTCATCCCCGACGACCCGCCGCCCTCCTCCTCCTAGTCCGCCGCATCAGGCGCCAGCCTCTCGGTGGTGCTAGACAAGTGCTTCTGGCCGCCTGAACTGAACCTGTTGCTAGCGCTGGTGCAGCGGTTGCACAAGCCCACACACGTTCTGGCGCGTGCTCCTAGACGGCAATGACGCGCGCAACGCAAGCACAACCTGCGGGCGCTGCAGGGCATGTTGGTGGCGGTGCCGCAGGAGCCGTTCCTGTTTGCGGCGAGCATCGGCGAGAACATCGCGGACAGGCGCGAAGGCGTGACGGAGGCTACTTTCAGTTCCGTCACTTGGTTATAACAGACACGGACGGGCTGAACTAAGGGCTGGACGGAGAGGCTGGGTACAACGTGGCCCAGATAAAAGTTATTTAGCAAATAAATTAATTACTTTAATTAGGTGCTTTATAAAATTCGTGCAAATATTTTGAGAGAGGAATACCGGAACAGATGCTATATTCTAAAGCTATGATTTTTTTTTAATTAGACAGAGAGATCACACCTTACAGGATAAGAGATACCACTGTCACAATACAGGACCCTCTAAGAGAGAACTCATAGAAATGATCAAGCCGTCGTGGTACTTGTGTTTGTTGTCTCGTATTATTAGAGTTTCGATGGGTTTTTTCCAAATTAGTCAGCACGTGGCTCACGCTGAACTGCCGTAGGTAAGTCCAGAACCCTGCAATGCTTGCTCGACGATCTTGTCTAGCCTCTTGCCCATTTCCGGCGTCATGTGGTTGCGCCAGTCGCCGGCGACGCCCTTCCTGAAATACGTCTCGTTCCCGATGGGCAACTTGTTGCCACTCCGCCCGCTCTGGTTCACCGCGAAAATTCTTCAGCGTGTCGAGGCTGCACAGGTCCACGATGGCGTCCACCACCCCTGCTGCCTCCTCTTCCTCGGAGAACCCACACCCCATGAATTCCGCCAGCTTCCTGAGGCTGCCCTGCGGCACGAGCAGCATCTCCTCGTACTTGAGGAACAGCACCTTGCCGGGCCTCCGCACGCTCGCCTCCCAGTACTCGAGGACGTGCTCCCACTGCGGGCCGAAGAGGGAGCGGCCGTCACAGAAGAGCTCGAACGCCTCCCGGAACGTGAAGGCCTCCGCGTCGCCCCCGAACGTCGGCGCCACCTTCCTGGTGAAGAGCCACGAGGAGACAAGCGTGTCCTTGGGGTCCCGGCAGACGTACACGATCCGACACCCCACCGGGCCGCCGCCGCCGCCGTCCTCCCCCGTCCCCGTGGTCCGCCCACGCACGCGCTCCGGCAGCAGGGAGTAGGGGAGGTGGGTGGCGAACATGCGCGGGGACGGGAGCGCCTCGATCTCCTCGGCGAGGCCATCGGCGCCGGCACGCCCCGCGCGCGCAAACTCCACGTCTAGGAACCTGACGCAGTCGTGGGGGTTGCTGTGGCGGAGCGGGTGGCGCGCGTCGGACGGCGGGTGCGCGGCCCGGCTCCGGGTGGCGAAGGCGAGGGCTTTGAGCCAGGTGGTGCCGGACTTGGGGATCCTCGCGAGGATTACGTCGGTGGGCCGTGGCGTGAAGCGGGCGTGGAGCGCCGGGATGCCCACCGCCAGCATGGTCTCGGGCAGCCAGAAGCCGGCGTGATGGCGGAGCGGGAACGGCGGGAACCTGGTCTCCATGGGCAGCGACTCCAGCGCGGGAACCACCACCTCCCGTGCGTCATCGTCAACAACGCCAACGTTTTTGTTCCGGGAGGGAGCCGCCGTCGCCGGTTTGGCGGCGGCGCTCTCATGTTCGTTTGGCACATGAGAATCCATTCTGTTCTGCCTATGGCTGATCTCGGCGTGCTGGATGCTGAACTCGAAGCTCACCGCAGAATAAGGCACGCTTGGTATCGTGTAGCCTTGCCGAGTGAAAGTGCTTGTTTGGATGCTGTGACAGAGAAACTCGAAGCCTATTTGAGCAAGTTTTTCCTTGCCAGCCAAAATGGCTCGCCTGGCCTGGCAAGCTTAGCCTTGCCTAGCGAAGTGAGGTGAGTTACACGGGCGATGAAACCAATTAAACGCACACAGCCAAGCAGGGTGGAGACAGGAGAAGCGACCGTGAACACCTACCATGGAGGCAGTGGCCGTGGACACCTAACGTGGTTTTGTGACGCGTATCCATGCTCGTATGTCTAGAAGAGCTGTAGTTTAAATTCAAGCCCATAGTTACTAAATTTAAGCAACAGTTCTATATATTGTTAGATGCATATATACGCGTAGTCTAGTTAGACAGACTGTCGGCTCGGTTTTTTTTTTTTTTTTTTCTTGTAAACTTGTTGCGTTTTAATATATTTGCAGTAGGAGCCTCTGGATCCTGATTCTTAAAAAAAGATGTATACGCGTAAACAAGTGTCATGAATTTAAGCGCATACTCCTCAGTCCCAAATTATTACCGTAAGTGTGACTCGATTTATAGAAAATATGTGTAATATTTATATTTTCAAATAAATATGTTATAAAAAACTAGATTTAAAGATCTTTGATGATACTAATTATACACCATAAATATTAATATTTTAAAATATATTTAGTTAAAGTTGTTTATCGGAAAATAAAAACACCAATTAATTTAGGACGAAGAGAGCAGTTGCTTCCTAGGAAGGAAAAAAACTACTAAAATACTTTTACCCGCACATAGGTAAAGAAATGGGATTGGTTTGTCCAAATCGAGGTGAAAATCTTGATCTCCCACACATGAATTCTTTTTCTTTCCATTTCTTTTCTTCTCTCTAAATAGCACGCATAAATACCATGCAGGAAAGGGAATAAGCATACATGGAAGTATAAAATTAAGATTTGGGTGATCCCACTCTAACTGTAGTTATTTTCAATTTGTCCAGGATTTACACTCAAGTTGTACTAAAGTTAAGATGATTGTTTTGTAATGATTTCTAAATATAATTTTTGTAACTAAAGGTTCATATGAAAAATCTTCTAATATCTCAATTTTAGTGAAGACATATTATTCGCCCATCTTTCTGTGGGAAAAATCTTAGGATCTTAGCTTGCGTATGTTTGAAGATAAAGTGGGGAAGAGACGATTTTATCTCTATTTTGTATGGATCATCCTAGCTAGCATGTTTTGTTTAGTGATGGATTTATCCCAATCTCGTGTTTGATTGGGGGTGATTCAGTCAAATCTGATGGACGTATGGGGATTTAACATCATTTGCTACTTATATATGGGCCCCGCCAAACATCATCTCATTCTAGTTCGTATCTTCTTTCTCTCATCAACCTGCCCCACCTCGCACGGCCACCCGGCTATCCACACCGATGTTGACCGTCCTCCCCCACATTGGCGCCTCTAGCTCGCCCGCGCCCAAAGATCATCGACGCTTAGTCGGCTGCCCGCCCTTTGCCTCCACATCGCCCACTTGGACCTCTACACGAGAGGAGCCTGCTCGAGCCGCCTACGACCTCTACCCTAGGAAAGAGTCCGCTGTCGTGGAATCCGCTTAGATGCACTGTCCATGCCCACCCGTCGCTGCATCCTCCTGAACCCACGACACCTAGAGCCAACAATCTCTAAATCTTCGCTTGTGACCATCGCCCCACGCCGAAACGGTCCAAGATAGTGTCAATTGTGGACGACGCCACCCCCTCGATCTTGAGGGATGAGGTTCACACAAATCTGTGAGAAATATTCCCAAGGGGAACTGCTCTATTCGTAGCAACGAGGGTCCAAACACTGAGTTTTTATTTCTTCTAGAGTTAGAGCTACAGCTTGCAGTTATGACTACAATACATTCACTATTTTAGGGGCTGTTTGGATTGGACTTTGGAGCCTCGCCTGGGGCTATTGCCCAGGACATCAATCCAATCATAGGTGTGGAAAACGACACCTGGAGGTGCCGCCTAGCGGTTGGAAAACGACACCAGTTGGAGGTGATGTCTGGCCTAGGCATATTCCTCATGTCTCGATTCAGATGCGTATACACGTATCTCAGTCATCGCATCGGTGTGGAGCACTACACAACACGAATCTCAAAGCAGTTTTAGATGGTGCGGACAGCAAATGCTCAACGTATACATGCTGCTGCAATATGTTTCCGGTCCTAAGAGCTGCATTTGGCTGCAGCACCCACCTCTTTTTAGTAGGAGTTCTATCTTTAGCTGCAGCGAGTAGTTCATCTCCTGTTCACACCTGTTCCTACAGCTCACGAGACCATTCCTCCCCGGTCCTATTCTAACCTTCTTCTGTTCAAGTTGCTCTGGGCTGTCCTATTCATCAGTCAGCTCAGAGCTTACGTGGCGAAGCCATTCAAGCCTAGCCTAGGACATCTCCTGCCGGCCTCCGGCTCTTTCTATGAAGCTCTCGCTTTTGCCAACAGGTGGAAAGCTATCATTTACTCGTCTGGTGATTTGAGATCTCCGTGATTCACACGACACGATCTGTGAGATCGATCGATCTGTGCCTTCCGTATCGCTGCCGCTTAGGCTAGGAGAGTAGAACCAAAAGCCTACTTTAGCTGTGTCCTCTCGGCTGTCGCTGCTGAGCTTCCTGTTTGAGTTTGACGTCGTTCCTAGCATGCGGTTCTGGCCCTTGCTCCGATTGAAAGTTTTTTCAAACCAAAAGTACTGTAGCACTTTTATTTTATTTAGTAATTTTGATCTAATCATAAACTAATTAGACTTAAACAATTCATATCGTGATTTATAACTAAATTATACAATTAGTTATTTTTACTTATATTTAATATTCTATAAATACGGCTAAAAATTGATGTAACCAAGACAAAGTGAAAAAATCTGGAATTTAGAGTGAAAGAGAACAAGGGCCAGGTTGGAATCAGCAACTTGCTGCATGCATCTGTGTGCATTGCATCTGCCAAGTTGCAGTGAAAGGATTACTGTAGTACTAAGGGCAGTCCCAATGGGATATTAATTGTAGTTTCTATCCCTCTTAATTGCGATGACAACTCAGCAATTTGCTGATGTGGCAAAGAAGTTAATATAGAGAGAGAGTATAGAAACAAGAAATCGTTTCCTACTGAAGAAACGACGTCTTCGCTCGGATCAAGGCACCAAGAAACGATAAAAACGCATTGGGGAGAAACGACTCGTTTCTTCATCCACCTCCTGATCCGATGTGCAGGCCGCCCATGGCTTCGGCTCACCGTCGTGCAAACCGCTGCTGCTGTACAGCCGGGCGCCGTCGCGCAACAGATCGCCGCAAAGCCCGACTTCGCTGTCACGCGCAAGCCGCCGCCGCTATGCAGGCAAGCGCTTCGCCCTCGAAGCCCAAGCCGTCGTCGTGCAAGCCGCTGCCGCTGCAGGAAGCGAGCTTTTTCCGTGGCCGGTGGCATGACCCCTTGCCTCGACGACGCTCTACTACCGACGCCTGGGCGGACATGCGGCCATCTATGGCGAGGCTCCTCAGCGTAGATCACGACCGATGGCTTGTTTCTTTGACGCTGCTCTCTGGCCGAGCACGACGAGATGACAGCAGCGAGCATGCTGCCCTCCATGGCGAGGTGGAGCCATGTGGAGAGGCAACAAGGTTCCTGCAGGCTTCATACTTTCGTAGCAAGCAAATGTGCATGCGACGGCTGCAGGAGGAAGATGATGAATATAGGAGAGAGAAAGAGAAAAAAAAAGAACATTTATTAGAGGAAGAAACTCTGCATTGTGTGTGATGGTTTCTATAGATGATTTTTTGCTGATGTGGCTACTATAAAAACCGTGCATAGTTTTTACCATTGGGACTGCCCTAAGCGTCAGGATCAATTAATCATTCGAGTACGACCCGGGTACCATCGATAGATACTAGTCGTTCGTACCCTTCTGACTCTGATTTTACGATTTGCGTAATAATGCGTTAAGATATCGGATTTCACAACAGGCCAACGTGTCTAGACATGCACAACTTTAACTCATAATATATATGGTGAATACATATTAAAAACTCTTAATATTATGGTACATAATTTATATCATTGGAAAGATTTGAACCTAGTTTTTAATAAATTTATTTGAATATATAAATGTTGCACGTATTTGCTACAAATCGAGTCAAACTTGTGACACCAAAACAAAAAATAACAGATGTTCTGGGGACCGTCCTAAAATAACCATCACTTTTAGTTCTCGAGAAACCATTTTAACTAAATATATTTTTTAAAAAGTATTAATATTTATGGTATATAATTAATATCATCAGCTTTGAACCTAGTTTTTAATAAATTTATTTAGAGATATAAATGTTGTACATATATTCTATATGGTGATGGCTGTCTCACTAGTCACTAGTAAACATAGCGAGTTGCTCGAAGTAATAGACTTCAATCGATATAGGTATTGGTTCGCTGTATGCTTTGTGTTTCCATTCCATTTGTCCTGAGATCAAACATCGCAACGTGTATGGACAAATTGTTATAACTCTACTACAATGGGAGAGAATGAAGGACAATAGAAAAGTTGTATACTTATTAATACTAAAGTTAGGTATTTTTTATAAAGGAAAAAGGAAGTTGGATATAGATATCACAACTAGAATTTGCAACTTCTAGTGATGTGAGTTTTTCCTAGTGTTTAGGTTTTAATTAAATTTAGTCCCCTAAACTTTTCTTACCAAATGCTTCATAGTGAGGATTTCCATGTACTATGACTAGTGTTAGTATTTTATTACTACTTAAAAATATTAGGAGTGTACATAAATATATTTTATAAAAAATTAAAATAAAGTTTACAGTAAACATATACTATTTAGATCTTATTTTATTAAGATCATTGTCCAGAACACAACAGTATGGATTAGACTAAAAATCCAAAACTTGGCCCAAAACATATGCACATCCAAAGAGAAAGCTCAAATAAATACGTATGTACACCCACCCTTATGCTCTATAAATGGCTTTTAAAAGACAAGCATATATCACTTACTGCATTTGGTTCAGTTTATAAGATGTAGTTAAATATGGCATGATCACCAAAATTATAAGTTAGCCACTCATTTATCCTATATTATATTTTTATGATTATAAAATTATAATTATTAGATAGTATATTTGACCGAATGTACGCCCACCCTTATGCTCTATAAATGGCTTTTAAAAAGACAAGCATATATCACTTACTCCATCTGGTTCGGTTTATAAGGTGTAGTCAAACATGGTACAATCATCAAAATTATAAAATTATAAGTTAGCCACTCATTTATCCTATATTATATTTTTGTGATTATAAAATTATAATTATTAGATAGTATATTTGACCATGAATCTAACTATATCAACAGTATTATAATAGTTAAAAATTGTTCATCAAATTATTGTTATGAATTTTGAATCTTATTTTGTCTGTTAGCCTTATAAACTGGACAGAAAAGGACTACTAAGTCTTTTATTTGTATTTATGCCATCTCTAGCTCACGCATGATGAATGCACTTTTTCCACCGTGTGTTTCAGCACTTATTATTGTGGCAGAACCTTCTAAATTATATGGCCCACAAGCACCTGACATTGTCCCTAAGACCTATGTCAGCCGTAATTGTGCACCACATAATCTAGAATGTTCCGTCGGGTGAATCCCCGATAAACCACGATCACTCCAGGATCGATACTTACAAAGACATCACAAGATTACAACAGTTTTCATATACAAATACCAGAATAGTGGAAGACTTACAATAACTTAATTTACAAACCTTTTTCAAAACTTATACAAACCAGAGTGTTATTATTACAAACCAGCGGAAGTATCATTATGTAACTTTATTACAAACCACGCAACAAAAGTTGCCCTGCCCAAAGGCCACTCAATTCACTCCTCATCAGTCACTTCTTCGATAACCGTCATGCAACAAGGGCCGTAGCACTCTTGTCCATGCGGTTCACACCGCAACGAGGGTTGAACAAACCCCGAGTACAAAAAAGTACTCCGCAAGATTTACCCGACCAAAAATTGGGGATAAGACTTCGGGAATGCTTTGGCTAATAGGAATCAAGGTGAGGCTTTAGCAAGATCAAAAGACACCCTTTTGCGAAAAGAGACTAAGCCAATCCTTACTTTAACAATCACTTGTAAAACACATGTCGGATTCAAAACTTTCCATTCTCACACTTTCATCATTACTACGATGCTGGTGCAAGGATCACGGCTCCCATATCGTGGAGCATACGACGATTCGAATCGCTTTATATACCCAAATTGGGGGCTTCCTAGCCACAAGATATATGCGAGGACCAAACATCTTACATATATCAACTCACACTTGCATTTCTCCGCACCAGAACGGGTCCTAGCCACGAGAGTACAAGTACACCATCTCCCTACACCGTCGCCTAACCGGCGGCGACGGGTGCACTCGTAGTGTGGGTACACGCTACTTCCCGTCCCGTATCCGTTCTCGCATGGATCATACAAGGGAGCTTACCGCCATTAGCATGCGACTAGTACTATCCAATAACCTCATGATCCAAGGGCCAAGACAACGAACGGTGCTTAACCGACTCACAAGTGGGCGACATTACACCAGGGCACTAGCCCTTCCAGTGCAAGTCACTCCACCCGGTCTCGATTTATTCATCATCATGCTCTTGTGGTGTATCCTTGACCCCGTCGAACAAGGATAGACGACAAGCAACATCGGTTTTAAATAAAATTCCCTTCGGGGAGTATTGTTATCACCTTTCGAAAACAATTTTATCAAAACCTACACTAGTAGCAAGGCTAAGCACAACTAAGCATTTTGAAATCAAAACAGGTGTACAGGGTAATGTAACAAGGTACAGTAAATGCATCAAAGTAGGATAGCACACAACTCCTACACCTAATGCAATATATATCATCACATGAAATCATAAAGCTTTCGAAATACAAAGGCGGGTTTGAATGCATCCGGGGGCTTGCCTTGGGGCTCGAAGAAGTGAGGCTCGGTTACCCAATCACCAGGATCAGATCCAACCTCTTCGGAAACCGGAGACGGCTCGACTTCCTCCTCAGACCCGACAGCTACACGATAAAGATGCATGATTACAATGCAATAAACAAAAGAGCATGCGATAATGATGCAACGATTGTTAATCGATCTTGAGTACAACTTTCCTTCACGGTACCCTTGCATCAAGAAGGTATAACTAGCGTCGACGACGACGGACTAACGATACTCAAGCAACATGAAATGCCGAAGGTCATTAGGGTTAATGACCTAGGGTCATCACTCAATCCCAAAATCAAGCAACCCTAATGGTGATTAGAGGTGATTACTAATTTATTGACCATTTTTACAGTCGTTGAAAGCCACTAATTAACTTGCTAATTGGAGATTAATTAAACCCTAATTAATCAAATAATTAACTAACTAAACATTAATTAATAAAGGGATTAATTAAGCTTAATACAAAACTTAATCAAAACTTAACCAAACTTCATAATTAAGATCATCATACTCTAATTAGCACACAAAACAAATTTCATAATTTTTGAACTTATATTTTAATTATTAAAAATCATGGAAGTTGCATTTATTAATTTAAAGGAGCAATTTTCATTGCAACCAACAGTTACTGAAAAACAAAATTAGTATTTTTCATTGACAGAGCATATCACAAGGAGCACACACATATTTTTCTCACATTTTTATCTGCCCAAATAAAATTATAGCAAAAAGGTGAAAAAATCGTGCTTTGAAATTAATTTAGAAAAAGAAAAACATCTCTTTTTTCCTCACTTTGGACGCATTGTGCGGCCTGCCCTTCGGCCCACTCCGGCACATGTGCGCGCCCAGCCATGCTCTCCCTCTCTCTCACTCGGCGACCCGCGCCCGGCCCCGCGTGTCGGCTCTCTCCTCCCCTTCTTTTCTCTCCGTACGCCGGGGAGCGGCGGCGGCGACCGGCGGCTTTCGCCCACGACACTCCCTCGACTCAACCCGACCACACCGGCGCACTCCTCTCTTCACACGCACCCGACGAGCTATCAAACGACCTCTCCTCCCCACCGGAGCGCCGCACACGGGCGAATCCGGCGGCTCTCGGCGCCGCGGCACACCACGACCCGAGCTCACCGGGGCTCCTCCGGCGACAACAACTACCTCAAGCCGACTCAACGACTCTGGCGAACCTATCCGGCTATCAGGCAGCTCAGCGGCTCACCGAAGCGGCGCGGCGGCGGAGGCGGGCGACGGCGCTTCGGGCTCGTCGGGCGATGGTGTTCGGTCGAACCATGGCAAAGCGGCCGCGCAACCAACACCCCCGACATACTCGGAGGCTCACCTGACTTCAAAACAACGTAGCGGCAATCGGGAAGATGGTCGGAGCAAGATCAACGGCGGTGGCAATGGGTACGGGCGTGCACCGAGGGAGGTGGTGGTGTTCCGGCGCGTCGGGGGATACGCTGCAAAAAAAGCGACGAGCCGACCATGATCGAGAGGTTAGGTGAAGCTGTAGAGGCAATCGGTGAGGGTGGAGATGCTCGGAGCTGCGCTGACCAAGATGGAGATCACGGCGGCGGCCTTTCACCGGGCCGTGGAGAAGACGACGGTGGTTAGGGCAAAGCCGACGACGACAAGCGCCGCTAGTTGGTGAAAAAAGTTGCGCAACGGTTTTGCGGAGCAGAGGCAAAAGGCAATTGGACCGCGATGCTGTATGGTGCTCGAATTGGACAGAGGAACGGCGGGCGTCGGCGGTGAGCCGGGAAGAAGAAAGGAGGCGCCGACGGCGGTGCACGGTTTTTATAGTCTAGGGAGTGCTCGGGCAATTGGGCGGGGTCTTCGCGAAGCCGGCCGGCTGGTTGGCGGGCGGCGGGAAAAGCGGGAACGCGAGAAACGACCATCTGCGGTCGGCCGGCCGGCCGGCCGGCATGGGCACCGAAAGTAGGCATGCACCCCCCTGTGCATTATCGTAGACAGTGCCACCTCATTTTTCCATTTTGCAAATTACTTTTGAAATTTGTACTGTACACAAAAATATCCCAAAATACAGATTGTTCCAAATTTTGTGCTCTACAACTTTCATTAAAGGAGCTTGGTCAGTTTCAAACTGGTTTTTGAATTTGAACTTTAAATTTGAATTTAAAGCAAAACCCTAACATTTGGGATTTCAAAATTACTTTCAAATTTTGAATAAAAGATGAAAATCTCCAAAAATAAAAGTTGTTCTATTTCTCAATATCTACAACTTTCATTTAGGAAGTTTTTCATGAAACCAAATAATTTTTGAATTGAAGTTTAAAACTCAAAAGGGGACAATTCCCAAATCAAATAACTTTTGAAATTACTTCAAATTTTATTCAAAAACTTGAAAAACTTTATATACCAAAGTTGTAGAGCTCAAAGAGATGCACAAACTGTATTTTTGGAGTTTTCCCAAATTTTGAATATTTTGAGATGAAATTATGAAGGGGGCAGTTTTGCTTTGAAATTTCAACTTTTGAAATGGAATTTCAAATTGAATTCTTGGGCAAATAATTAGTGATGTTGTGGCACTTTTCAAACTCAACCAATGGCACTCTTTTTAAAGTACAAACTTCATACTTTGAAATGGTGCCAATGGTTAGCAACTTTATTTAGAAAATTGATTATGGTTAGCTCACCAAAATTGAAAGTGCAATTCAAATTCCTATACTTAGCCATCAAGCTAGGGTTTAGGGATTTTGAACTCCAATTTCAAATTTGGTTCTTCCTTGCACCTCACTTGACTTGTAAAACATCTTTGGGGTGTGAGTTAGAGTTAGCCAAACACTTGCAAACACCAAGGTTTGTTTTAATTGATTATTTTTATAACCAAAATTAAAATTGTGATTGGAATTTAAATGTCAACACATACACATGTGATATAGAAAAGCTCAAATCAAACCCTAGAATTGTAAACTCATTTTAAATGTTTGATATAGGGTTCTCTAATCATGGATGCTTATGCAATGATGATGATGACATGGCAGGTTTTTGGTTAACGTAACACCGGGGTGTTACATTATATTCCCCTTAAAAGGAATCTCGTCCCCGAGATTCAAAGCTTAGGGCTAAGTAATGGAAAAGGAAACGTGTCAAGAAAACACATCTTACATGGTTTCATAAGGGAGGTAGAAGGGTTCATATTACAAGTCTCATGTTTTAGGAAAGTCACAATTCTTAGAAACGAATCGTGGCTTAGGAGAAGGAAGGAAGAAACTCCGGGAAATGCTCATTCAAAAACTCCTCCGACTCCCAAGTTGCTTCATCCTCAGAGTGTTGATCCCACTGAACTTTATAAAACTTCTTTATATGTCTGCGTGTAACCCGATCTTTTCGATCAAGAATCCCCGACCGGATACTCGGCACATGTCAAATCGAGGCTCCAAAGGTGACACCTTCAATGTCAACAACCTTGTCGGGCACTTTCGCAAGCACTTTTTCAATTGAGATATATGGAACACATTGTGCACCGTAGACAACTGTTCGTAGATCCAAATAGATATGCAACCTTGCCACTTGTTCAATGATTTGAAATGGACCAATATATCGAGGCGCCAACTTTCCTTTGACCCCAAAACGATCCACACCTTTCATGGGGAATACCTTCAGGTATACATAGTCTCCAACCTTAAATGCCAAGGGTCGCCGATGACGATCTGCATAGCTTTTCTGTCGAGATTGAGCTTTTCTCAGATTTGCTTGAATTTGTCTGATCTTATCTTCAGTTTCTTTAACTAAATCAACTCCATAGAACTGTCTTTCTCCTGGTTCAGACCAATTAAGTGGAGTACGACATCGGCGGCCATATAAAGCTTCAAATGGTGCCATTTTGAGACTCTCTTGATAACTGTTATTATAAGCAAATTCTGCTAATGGCAAACATTCATCCCAAGCTGAGGAATATGTCAATACACAAGATCTTAACATATCTTCAAGGATTTGATTTACTCTTTCAGTCTGCCCTCCGGTTTGCGGATGGTAAGCAAGATCTTGTATAACAAATTAGTACCCAAGGTTTCATGGAATTTCTGCCGAACTGAGCAACAAACTGTGTACCTCTATCTGTAACAATAGACTTGGGTACCCCGTGCAAACACATAATTCGGTCTACATATAACTGAGCATATTGAGGTGCTCGGTAAACATTCTTCACTGGGATAAAATGGGCCGACTTAGTCAATCGATCAACAATAACCCATATAGAATCATATCCTCTGGCAGTTCTAGGTAAACCAACGATAAAGTCCATGCTAATATCTTCCCACTTCCAAAGGAATTGGTAAAGGCTGTAACATCCCAGCGGTCTTCAGATGCATGGCTTTGACTCTCTGACAAGTGTCACATTTTGCAACATATCGAGCTACCTCGATTTTCATTTTAGTCCACCAAAATCTCTGCCTCAGGTCATGATACATCTTATTGCTACCTGGTGAATCGAGAATCGGTTAAGTGAGCTTCGTCAAGAATCAACTGTCGGAGCTCGGGGACCTTCGAGAACAACTAGACGATTTTTGAACCATAATACATTGTTGTCATCAAGGCGGAAGCAAGATGCTTGCCCTGATCTGACTTTCTCTCTAATGTGCTTGAGACCTTTGCTTTCTCGTTGAGCTGCAATGATTTTCTCTTGAATAGAAGAATGTACTATGACATCATTCAGACTACCCTGAGGGATCATATCAATATTCAATCTTTCTAATTCTTGACACAAACTCATATTCACTGGTGTGACAGTAAGACAATGGCATTGACCCTTTCGACTGAGAGCATCAGCAACAACGTTGGCTTTACCCGGATGATAGTGCACTTCAAGATCATAATCTTTGATTAATTCTAGCCATCTTCTTTGCCTCATATTCAGCTCAGACTGGGTAAAGATATACTTTAAACTTTTATGATCACTATAAATATGACATTTATTGCCCAACAAATAGTGCCTCCATATTTTCAGAGCATGCACAACTGCGGCTAACTTAAGATCATGAGTTGGATAATGCTCTTCATGCCGCTTTAACTGCCTTGAAGCATAAGCAATAACCCTGCCTTCTTGCATCAACACACATCCGATGCCGATACCAGATGCATCACAATACACATCGAATGGCTTTTCAATATCTGGCTGAGCTAGGACTGGAGCAGTAGTCAAAAGATCTTTCAACTTATGAAATGCTTGCTCACACTCAGATGACCACCGGAATTTGGTTTGATTCTTTAGGAGTTCGGTAATTGGTTTGGCTATTTTGGAAAAGTCAGGGATGAAACGACGGTAATATCCCGCCATTCCAAGGAAACTACGAACTTGGTGGACACTGATGGGTGGCTTCCAATTAAGAATATCTTGAACTTTGCTAGGATCCACTTTGCACCCCCCCGGCCGAGATAAAACATGACCAAGAAAGTTGACTTCACTAAGCCAAAACTCACATTTGCTAAGTTTGGCATAAAGCTGATGTTCTCGGAGACGAGACAAAACAATACGGAGATGCTCCGCATGCTCTTCGTTGTTTTTGGAATATATAAGAATATCGTCGATGAAAACCACAACGAAGCGATCGAGCTCGGGCATAAACACCGAGTTCATCAGATACATGAAATGGGCTGGAGCATTTGTGAGCCCGAATGACATGACAAGATATTCATATAGACCGTATCTGGTGGTGAAGGCGGTTTTAGGAATGTCTTCAGGCCTGATTCGGATTTGATGATAACCAGACCTAAGATCGATCTTGGAGAACACCTTGGCTCCCGCAAGTTGGTCAAAGAGAAGATCTATGCGAGGAAGAGGATATTTATTTTTGATGGTCACCTCATTGAGTGGACGATAGTCCACACACATTCTCAGAGTGTGATCCTTCTTTTTCACAAAGATAGCAGGACAACCCCACGGTGATGAACTAGGTCTGATAAAACCTTTGTCCAACAATTCAGCCAACTGAGTTTTCAACTCGGCCAACTCTTTTGGGGGCATCCTATAAGCTCTTCGGGATACCGGTGCGTGCAGGCTTTAACTCAATGACAAACTCGGCGTCTCTTTCTCGGTGGTAATCCGGGCAAATCCTCGGGAAACACATCCGAAACTCACGGACCACGTGGATATTTTTGATGTCTTGCACCGAGGTGGCATTGATTGTCCGAATCGCCCTCTTGGGAATCGGAAATTGGATAAGGAGTGGGGACTGGTTATCGGTAGCAACAACTTAACATTTCTATTCAAAGTATCTATCACGGCCCATAATGGCGTAACCAATTCATTCCAAGGATCACATCTATATTTTGATCCTTCAGTACTATCAGATCCGTGGGATAAAGACCAAGAGATATAGGAATCTGATAAACCATTTCCCGTGTGCATATACGCCCTCCCGGTGATTGCACCAAAAACTCATCTTTAATTTCTTTTATGGGGATTTCATGCTTGATAACAAATGTGCGGTTGATAAATGTATGCGATGCACCAGAATCAAATAATGTAATTGCAGGGTGACTGGCAACAGGGAACATACCCATTAAAACCGGCTCTCCTTCCAGAACGTTCCCAGGCTGGACTTGATACACACGTCCAGTCTTCCTCCCGGCATTGGCCTTCGGGGCACGCTGTGAACCACCCTTGCCCTGACTCTGGTGCTGTTGGCTGCCAGACCCTTGCTGAAAATTGGAGGTATTTCTTTTGGGGTATGGACAGTTTCGGTAAAGATGTCCGGTTTGGTTGCAATTAAAGCACGGACCGAAACCGGTGGGGGCATTTTGGGAAGCCGGGTGGAGTTGTGTTTCGAACACCTTGAGTGCTCGGCCGGCTGGGGATAGGTTGCGGCAAAAGCAGGACGAACGTCGCGCTTTGTTGCCTTTGGACTTGTTCTTCTGCTGGGGTGGATAACGATAAGGTTGGGGGCTTTGCTGGCGCTGGGGATATTGGAATGGTTGACGGTTATGTTGAGTGGGATGGAAGATAACCCTCTGGCGTTTTTGGATTCCGCCAGACGGTCTAGAGAAAGCACGCCTTTCCTCACTCTTTTGTTTTTGCAAAGATCTCTCGTAGGATATGGCAATATCCACTGACTCATAGAAAGTGGCCTTAGGGTTTGCAGTGAGATGGGTTTCGATGTCATTTCTCAAACCCCTAACAAAACACCTCTTCTTTTTGTCGTCAGTATCCACATGTTCGGGTGCATACTGGGATAGTTGACTGAATGCATTCACATATTGCACCACGGTTTGACCACCCTGCTTTAATGCTAGAAACTCTTCCAGCTTAGCTTGCATTACCCCGTCTGGAATAAAATGTTGACGGAATGCATCTTTAAACATAGCCCAGGTAATTTGCTGGTCGGCTGGCTGTCGTGCAAGGAAATTTGCCCACCACGCAGATGCAGGGCCTCTCAGCTGTTGGGCGGCAAACTTGGGTTTCAACAAATCTGGACAACCCTCTAGTAGGTCAAACTTCAGATCTATGATACGAAGCCAATCATTAGCTTCCAAGGGTTCCTCAGCCCTGGTAAACACTGGCGGACGAGTCTCAGTGAAGTCCGCATATGTGATTTCGTCGTGATTACGACGACCATGATTTTCATGTGGTGCATCACGATTTTGCCGACTTATCTCCCGTAGCATACGGGCATTCTCAGTGGTGGCATGGACTAAAGGCTGCCACAAATCGACCAAGGATGGGGGTGTCTTTGGTGGTGGGCTGCGGGGCCTCACCCCTCTCTTGCGAAGAACCATCACGAGGATGATCAGACATCTGTTATAAACAAGATTATATTTATTCACAAGCAGTTTTATTGAACTTTAAAACAGCAGTACAAACTAGTCACACAGAGGTTCACTTATTTATATTACAAGTCCGCTCGTAGGCCGGACATTCCCAGGTTGACTATTTTACACATATTTCTCTCTCAGGACACTCAGATGTCAGACCCATGGTCCGCATCGGACTCATTGCCCGCAACGGACTCGTCGACCTCGGACTCCTCTGTCGGTGCCGAGTGCACTTCCGGTGACTCCACGGCACCCAAGTCATCCGCGGCCACTTGTTGCTGGTACAGAGGATCATGGAGATTATACTGATGATGGACTTCTTCATGGAGTGCTGCATTGTAAGCTTGGAGGTCGTCCATCTGAGCCTGCAGCTCCTCAATGTAATCGTACCCATCATTCCTCTGATGCATCGCACCGTCCAGCTCATGCTTGAAGACGAGCGATGGTTTCTTTGGAGCTTGGTGATGACTCGAAGATCCGATTGCTCCTCGCCTCACCGACCCTCTAGCTCGGACTTCACCTCATCCCTTTCAGCAATTGCTATGCTACGCTCCTTGGTGGCGATAGCTAGCTCAGCAGACAACTCGGCTATCTTCTGCTTCTTGGTCTTCTTCTCGGGCTTTGGCTCGCTTGGCCCGGCCTCAGCATCATGACGACGCGGTGCCAGCTGGTGACGTGGCACACCCTTAGAGCCTGTCATCTTTCGAGCAGTCTGCTTGGTACGGGCCATCCTGTAGAAAGTAAAGATAGATTCTATAAGATTGAGAGCCTTAAAAGTCAGCAAGAATAGGATTGATTTTACTTAGCCCAACCACTTTTTCAACGGGGATATGATTTTAAACATGTGAATTAAGCATGATGCATGATCGAGCCTACGGATCAAGCAAAAAGTTTGAAACTAACATAAGCATACTTTTAGTAAGATAGGGCAAAAGAGAAAAACACATGATACTCCGCTTAAGACTTCTTTTAAATAGCACCTAGAAAGGCTACTAGAAAGAATTAAGACGGAGGCGGAAGCAATTTGGACTAAAACCCATTTAACTTTTGGATCCAAAGCATTTTGAAATTTTTAAAAGGTAACACTGTGAATATCTTAGTAAGTACAGCTCTGATACCCTCTGTGGCAGAACCTTCTAAATTATATAGCCCACAAGCACCGACATTGTCCCTAAGACCTCCGTCACCCGTAATTGTGCACCACATAATCTAGAATGTTCCGTCGGGTGAATCCCCGATAAACCACGATCACTCGGGATCGATACTTACAGAGACATCACAAAGATTACAACAGTTTTTCATATACAAATACCGAGAATAGCGGAAGACTTACAATAACTTAATTTACAAACCTTTTTCAAAACTTATACAAACCAGTGTTATTATTACAAACCAGGCGGAAGTATCATTATGTAACTTTATTACAAACCACGCAACAAAAGTTGCCCTGCCCAAAGGCCACTCAATTCACTCCTCATCGGTCACTTCTTCGATAACCGTCATGCAACAAGGGCCGTAGCACTCTTGTCCATGCGGTTCACCTGCAACAGGGGTTGAACAAACCCTGAGTACAAAAAGTACTCCGCAAGACTTACCCGACCAAAAATTGGGGAGAAGACTCAGGAATGCTGGCTAATAGGAATCAAGGTGAGGCTTTAGCAAGATCAAAAGACACCCTTTTGCGAAAAGAGACTAAGCCAATCCTTACTTTAACAATCACTTGTAAAACACATGTCGGATTCAAAACTTTCCATTCTCACACTTTCATCATTACTACGATGCTGGTGCAAGGATCACGGCTCCCATATCGTGGAGCATACGACGATTCGAATCGCTTTATATACCCAGCTGGGGCTTCCTAGCCACAAGATATATGCAGGACCAAACATCTTACATATATCAACTCACACTTGCATTTCTCCAGACCAGAACGGGTCCTAGCCACGAGAGTACAGTACACCATCTCCCGACGCCGTCAGTCTAACCGTCGACGGGTGCACTCGTAGTGTGGGTACACGCTACTTCCCGTCCTGGTATCCGTTCTCGCATGGATCATACAAGGGAGCTTACCGCCATTAGCATGCGACTAGTACTATCCAATAACCTCATGATCCAAGGGCCAAGACAACGAACGGTGCTTAACCGACTCACAAGTGGACGACATTACACCAGGGCACTAGCCCTTCCTGGTGCAAGTCACTCCACCCGGTCTCGATTTATTCATCATCATGCTCTTGTGGTGTATCCTTGACCCCGTCGAACAAGGATAGACGACAAGCAACATCGTTTTTTAATTAAATTCCCTTCGGGGAGTATTGTTATCACCTTTCGAAAACAATTTTATCAAAACCTACACTAGTAGCAAGGCTAAGCGCAACTAAGCATTTTGAAATCAAAACAGGTGTACAGGGTAATGTAACAAGGTACAGTAAATGCATCAAAGTAGGATAGCACACAACTCCTACACCTAATGCAATATATATCATCACATGAAATCATAAAGCTTTCAAAATACAAAGGCGGGTTTGAATGCATCCGGGGCTTGCCTTGGGGCTCGAAGAAGTGAGGCTCAGTTACCCAATCACCAGGATCAGATCCAACCTCTTCGGAAACCGGAGACGGCTCGACTTCCTCCTCAGACCCGACAGCTACACGATAAAGATGCATGATTACAATGCAATAAACAAAAGAGCATGCGATAATGATGCAACGATTGTTAATCGATCTTGAGTACAACTTTCCTTCACGGTACCCTTGCATCAAGAAGGTATAACTAGCGTCGACGACGACGGACTAACGATACTCAAGCAACATGAAATGCCGAAGGTCATTAGGGTTAATGACCTAGGGTCATCACTCAATCCCAAAATCAAGCAACCCTAATGGTGATTAGAGGTGATTACTAATTTATTGACCATTTTTACAGTCGTTGAAAGCCACTAATTAACTTGCTAATTGGAGATTAATTAAACCCTAATTAATCAAATAATTAACTAACTAAACATTAATTAATAAAGGGATTAATTAAGCTTAATACAAAACTTAATCAAAACTTAACCAAACTTCATAATTAAGATCATCATACTCTAATTAGCACACAAAACAAATTTCATAATTTTTGAACTTATATTTTAATTATTAAAAATCATGGAAGTTGCATTTATTAATTTAAAGGAGCAATTTTCATTGCAACCAACAGTTACTGAAAAACAAAATTAGTATTTTTCATTGACAGAGCATATCACAAGGAGCACACACATATTTTTCTCACATTTTTATCTGCCCAAATAAAATTATAGCAAAAAGGTGAAAAAATCGTGCTTTGAAATTAATTTAGAAAAAGAAAAACATCTCTTTTCCTCACTGGACCGCATTGTGCGGCCCGCTCGGCCCACTCCGGCACATGCGCGCCCGCCCGCTGCTCTCCTCTCTCTCACTCGCTGACACGCCGGCCCCGCGTGTCAGCTCTCTCTCCTCCCCCTTCTTTCTCTCCGGCCGACAGGAAGGGCGGCGGGGGCGGCCGGCGGCTTTCGCCGACGACACTCCCTCTGACTCAACTGACCACACCAGCGCACTCCTCTCTCTTCACCGCACCCGACGAGCTATCAAACGACCTCTCCTCCCCCCACGAACGCAGCACCTGTGCATTTAATCCGGCGGCTCTCCGGCGCACGGCACACCACGACCGAGCTCACCGGGGCTCCTCCGGCGACAACAACTACCTCAACTGACTCAACGACTCCTGGCGAACCTATCCAGCTATCAGACGAGCTCAACGGCTCACCGAAGCGGGTGCGGCGGCGGCCGAGGCGGACGACGGCGCTCGGAGCTCGTCGGAGCGATGGTGTTCCGGTCGAACCATGGCAAGACTGACGCAACCAACACCCTGGACATACTCAGAGGCTCACCCAGACTTCAAAACAACGTAGCGGCAGTCGGGAAGATGGTCGGAGCAAGATCAACGGCGGTGACAGCGGCTACGGCGGCGTGCACCGAGGGAGGTGGTGGTGTTCCGGCGCGTCGGGGGATACGCTGCAAAAACCGACGAGCCGACCATGATCAGAGAGGTTAGGTGAAGCTGTAGAGGCAATCGGTGAGGGTGGAGATGCTCGGAGCTGCGCTGACCAAGATGGAGATCACGGCGGCGGCCTTTCACCGGCCGTGGAGAAGACGACGGTGGTTAGGGCAAAGCTGACGACGACAAGCGCTGCTAGTTGGTGAAAAAGTTGCGCAACGAAGTTGCGGAGCAGGAGGCAAAGGCAATTGGACCGCGATGCTGTATGGTGCTCGAATTGGACAGAGGAACGGCGGCGGTCGACGGTGAGCCGGGAAGAAGAAAGGAGGCGTCGACGGCCGGTGCACGGTTTTTATAGTCTAGGGAGTGCTCGACAGTGGGGCGGGGTCTTCGCGGCCGGCGAGCTGGTTGGCGGCGCGGGAAAAGGAACGCGCGAGAACGACCACCATGGCCGTCGGCCGGCCGGCCGGCATGGGCACCGAAAGCAGCCGGCATGCACCCCCGTGCATTACTGTAGACAGTGCCACCTCATTTTTCCATTTTGCAAATTACTTTTGAAATTTGTACTGTACACAAAAATATCCCAAAATACAGATTGTTCCAAATTTTGTGCTCTACAACTTTCATTAAAGGAGCTTGGTCAGTTTCAAACTGGTTTTTGAATTTGAACTTTAAATTTGAATTTAAAGCAAAACCCTAACATTTGGGATTTCAAAATTACTTTCAAATTTTGAATAAAAGATGAAAATCTCCAAAAATAAAAGTTGTTCTATTTCTCAATATCTACAACTTTCATTTAGGAAGTTTTTCATGAAACCAAATAATTTTTGAATTGAAGTTTAAAACTCAAAAGGGGACAATTCCCAAATCAAATAACTTTTGAAATTACTTCAAATTTTATTCAAAAAACTTGAAAAACTTTATATACCAAAGTTGTAGAGCTCAAAGAGATGCACAAACTGTATTTTTGAGTTTTCCCAAATTTTGAATATTTTGAGATGAAATTATGAAGGG
Organism: Chrysopogon serrulatus; assembly: GCA_015844335.1. Classification (NCBI taxonomy): domain Eukaryota; kingdom Viridiplantae; phylum Streptophyta; class Magnoliopsida; order Poales; family Poaceae; genus Chrysopogon; species Chrysopogon serrulatus. The sequence goes on along the minus strand of JADLZL010003532.1, from coordinate 476 downwards.
GGCAGTTTTGCTTTGAAATTTCAACTTTTGAAATGGAATTTCAAATTGAATTCTTGGGCAAATAATTAGTGATGTTGTGGCACTTTTCAAACTCAACCAATGGCACTCTTTTAAAGTACAAACTTCATACTTTGAAATGGTGCCAATGGTTAGCAACTTTTATTTAGAAAATTGATTATGGTTAGCTCACCAAAATTGAAAGTGCAATTCAAATTCCTATACTTAGCCATCAAGCTAGGGTTTAGGATTTTGAACTCCAATTTCAAATTTGGTTCTTCCTTGCACCTCACTTGACTTGTAAAACATCCAAACACTTGCAAACACCAAGGTTTGTTTTAATTGATTATTTTTATAACCAAAATTAAAATTGTGATTGGAATTTAAATGTCAACACATACACATGTGATATAGAAAAGCTCAAATCAAACCCTAGAATTGTAAACTCATTTTAAATGTTTGATATAGGGTTCTCTAAT
>JADLZL010003531.1:0-28468 GCA_015844335.1 Chrysopogon serrulatus | reverse complement strand
CGGTTTCTATCCAACACCACTAATGTCTCTTCACCGGGCGGTTTGAAGCTTCAAAACAAGAACATGATTGGGGGATACCACAAACCGCTAGTGAAGGTACCCATCACTTTACGGTTCGTAGCTTCCAACCGTAGTGAAGCATCACTAGCGGTTCGTGGCTCTAACCGCTAGTGAAGCATCACTGGCTCCAACCCCTCGTCTCCCTCAACCACCTCTCGAGCGCCGCCCGCGCCCCCGCCACTCCCTCTCCCTCGGTTCCAAACATCCAAATCCTTCATGTCCTAACTCCCTGATGCCACCACCTATCCGAGCGATGCGAGCTTGCGGGGGCAAGCCCCTCCGGCCGGGCTTTGGCGTCTTTGGTCGAGGCGAGCCCCTCTGGCGGCCGCGGGCAGGGGCATGGCCCCTCCGTGGCGCCCGCGGCGGCGCGGTCCTTCCGGCGGGCGGAAGCCCGGCCCTAGCACCGCCGCGCCCGGCCATGGCACTGGCCTCTCGCCTCATCTCGTGCTCCCGTCGGGGTTCGTTCGCTCGCCCCTCGGTCTCCCTGCATCGCGCCACGGGGAACACTAGTCTCTTGCTAGATCTGATCCAGTGACATCTTGCTTGTCGCGCACGGAGTGTGGAAGGAATTTCTCTATTAGAAAAGGTGATTCTTTAGTTCGTTTCTCACTAGATTGGGAATTGGAGGGGGGCGGTGGAGACGATGCAGTCTCTTGGTTACAATAGCTCCAGATCCTGTCTACCCCGAATGCAAATTTCCATTTAGATATTTCTCATATGGGGCGTCCACGGTGCCAATGCGGATAATCTTTCATTGATATCTGTATTAGTCGATGCATGTTGAAATTGGCAAGAAGACAATGATTGCACAGGGGTATCATTAATCCTAGGTGCATAGGGTATCATTAATCCTAGGTGTTGTTACAGTCAGATTATTGTCGTGCATCATGAAATTAGCAAGAGACTAAAGGATATGTTTTCCCCTGAGAATGTGCCCATCCTTTTTTTCCCTATGTTTGTTTATTTTGTTAATGCTGCTGGAGCTATATTTGGTTCATGCGGCTTTTTAGGATATAGATTATTATAAGATCATCCATAATACAGATTACCATAATCCCATTGGGATCCAAAAGGCCCTTACTTAGTCTGTCATGTACAATTTTTTCTTTATTAATTATGTATACCAAACAATGATCTGAATACTTTGCTTTTTATGTGTTACAGTACTTTTGGAGTGCCAAAAGACTAAATTTGGACAATGAATACTGAACTTTATTGTAATAGTTCTTTCAGTGAATGGAACTGAGATGTGAATACTGAAACTTAAAGAAATCTAACTTTTTGTACAAAGACGGCACGGTAATATATAACCCAAGGAAGTCTGTTCTTATAATACACTCACATGGCCTATTAGGAAGCTGTAACTATGAACTGCTGCCAGTACATCACATGGCCTATTACGAAGCTGTAATTATTGAACTGCTACCACTAAACTTCTATTTCCCATAGGAAGCTGCAATTATTTGACTTATCAAAATTTCTAGTTGCAATTAAAGGTCCAAAATTAACCGTCATGTTGGTCCTTATTTTTTCAGGTCACTGCTAACAAAAAACAAATAGAGATACTAAGTGATATGCTTAATGAAGAAGAAAGTGAAATGGAAAGATTACTTTTGGCCACTGCACAAGCTAGTGATGGTAAGATGAAGCATGCCTTGTGTTGTTGCTATATGGGAAATATTGCTTTTGGGCTGAAGTTGTGATATGCACACACACCAACTGGAGAGTGCAAGCATGGTATAGTGCTTTAGTTTGTCCCAGTGTTGTTGCCATTCTTCCCTCCTAGGACCTTCAAATTAAATGTCAACTTGATATGCATGTTCTGGAAAAGCTGATGTGCACTTGACATTAGTGCTACCTATGTGAGGATTAATGGATTTTGCTAGATATTTTAGATAATAGGATAAAGGTAGCTGCTGCTCTCTTTGTGTAGTCGACTTTTAGCTGATGTGCATTTATCCTCTTCCTGCAGTGAAACCCCTCTATTTCAGTAATGCAATCACACCTGAATATCCAAGAGACATAGCTTTGTATTTGCAATTCTAAAATGTAGTTACGAGGTGGTCAATGCCTCCCTGATCATGGACACCAACATTACCTTAATGTTCTAGATTCTGAATTGTTTTCCTTTTCTAATTCTAAATTTTCAGTATGGACTAGAGTAAATATTTGAACTTCATTATTAGTGTTGTATTTACTTGATGTGATTTTGTGAAACCCGGTGACAAAATGTTTAGTTTGAATTAGTGTATTTCCTGGAAATGCTTAAATATATGTGATAGGGTTGAGAAAGGATTGTTGTTACTTGATTTCTTTCGGCATTACATATATGTAAAATTTCTTTGTGATTTCTTTTATTTATTTCAACAAGTGATGGTTGCTTCTAATGTGTTGTGTGTACAGGACATGGACAAATTCTAGGAACCTAAGATATTCACTCATACTGCTGACACCAAGAATTACTAGTTACCTCCATTTGTTGAACTATTAGTTTGGTGACTAAGGTCACTTGTGAGATTTCCATTTGTATATTTTATCTTCACCTTTGTGACTAAGGTTATTAGTTGAATTATTAGTTTGGTGTTCGTGATAAAAGAATGAATGTAATACATATGTTGATGTATGACTTGTGATCACCTCTTGACTTGGTCATGAATGGAATATATTGTAGAGCCTACATATGTTAACTGGATTGTTTGTGTGGGCGTGCGGCGGATCAACTTCGATCTTGGCGGTTGGTTCTAGAATGAACCGCTAGTGTTGGTTACATCAACACTGGCGGTTTCAGCTTCTGAACCGCCCAATTGAAAGCCTTTGAACAACACTGGCGGTTCGTGTTTCAAACCCCCCAAAGTTTATGATCATTGGCGGTTTGAAAAGAACCGCCCGGTGATGTCCGAACCCCATCACTGCCACTTTTGTTGTGGCGGTTCAAAATCCGCCGGTGAATGGGGGTTTTGAACCACCACTGATGTCCAAATCTGTAGTAGTGATTTATGAGTCATACTAGTACCATACTCTATATAAGTACTGTCTCTGTCTCACACGAATGCAGTTTTAGAGCAGATCAAGCAGTTAACTAGTAAGTTTTTGAACATAAATGACTCGTACATGCGTTTTTCAAATCGGCCATAATAGGAGGCGGGCAGTAGGAATCAGACCTCGTCATTACTCCGGAGTACTCTCAGGTCTCCAATGGCAGGGACGCATGCTGCATGCGCCAGAGCTGAACCGTCCGCACGCACTATAGTACTCTCACGTCTGTGGCCAAAGCTGGGATAAAAAAAATTGATTTCGCGGCCGACGTCGCCAATCGCAGTTAATACCCGTGCATACTTCCATACGCTCCTTGGTATAAATACATTCTGTCAAAGTTTCTTTAGCATGATAAGTATTAATATATTCTTATATAAATTTAGTCAAAGTTCAAATCATTTATTCTAATATTATATTAGTCTACAATTATATCTTTACACAGGGAGTAATATATATTTATCAGAAGTCATGCAGAAGAAATCACGTGATTCAAATAAAGAAAAGGATTATCGTCATACGTCACGCGGATCCGTCCCTCCAAACATTTGTTGGCCAGGTCGCATGCATGGTCAATCGGAAAAGCTCGTCGGTAAATGATTGGAGGCGAGCGGGGGGATTGAATATAGGTAGTGTTGCTGTCGTGCTAACGTCCTACGCCTCCCAGGCTGATGCTTCACGAGCAAACAATAAATAAATGAATGATGATTGGCCTAGCTAAAAATTACTACTCTATTACGTGCTGTCTCGAATCACGCTTTAAGCTTAAGTACTCGTAGGGCATGCTTCATGACCGTGACGTCCTAGAGCATGGCTGACAATTTAGCGAGAGCTGAAGATTGTAACTATTTCTATGCCATATATACAGCTAACGATATAGCCTATTCATATAATGGTCCGACTATTGTGTTAGCTACTAGACTGATGGCATCAAATAAATATTTAATGTTTGTCTTTCATATCATCTTTTATGATCAAAATCTATGTGACCATGGCAGCTAACCACGTAACGTGAAAAACCATACAGAAGATCAGAGAGTACATAATCTATATGTGACCATGGCAGCTAACCACGTAATGTGAAAATCATATAGAAAATATAGAGAAAATAACAAAGGAGGTAAAGAACGCCGCAATGGCCACATGTCCACGTATGGGAAGGAGGATGAGAAGAACACATCGGCGGACCACAAGTTCCCGTCGCCCGTCATCCCCGTGCACCCTTCTGCCGATAACTTGTGCCTTCGAACGCGACGATGTAGACGCAGACAGCAAATGCACGGGATCTGGAAGGAGAAAGATTAACCAACTAACAGCCGGGGTCTACGCTCGCACCTGGCTAGGAGCGATGGTAGCAACAAGCGATAGTGTCTATTTACCAAGTTCAAATGGCAAACTATTAGAGATTGTCTATTTTTTTCACTTGGCATATGTTTTAGGAACTTATCAAATCATAAGATTTACCAAGTAAATTTTAACAAACTCTTGGAGATGCTTTTAGCTCTTTGAATTAAGCACTTCGGTCAACGTTTTATAGACATTAAATATATTGAAATAACATTGTCTAAGATCTAAGAGAGAGAATAAAAGTTTGATAGAAGTAGAGAGAGTTTAATAGCTAGGATCAAACTCTTCTACAGAGACTCCGGATTCTTAAAAAGGAGTGCAGCAAAACTGTGATCTCGCTCGGCTGCATTGCCCAACTACACTATCCAGTATTATTCATCAAATGCGTGTTTTAAAAAATTTCTAGAGTGGTAACTAGCATTTATCATTCCGGATATTCCACGCGAATGGATATCGTGCTCCTACGTATTATCCTATGATGCGTTGATTTTTTTTTCCTTGCGTCGACTGATGACTGTACCGCCACACCGCATATCCGATCGAACGAGACACCGTATTCGATTTCTCCTCTGTACGACGACAGCAGTACAGGTAGCTTAGCTAGGTTGTCCCGCGACCGCGATCGACGTTGACGTAGGCAGGCAGTCACCGGGCGGCCGCCCCCGCGGGCCGCAGGCCGCCGTGCCTGGCACATTACGCCACCCGGTCGACGTGCCTATCCAGCTATCCACGTCCCGCGTGGCCGGACAGAGTGGACGGCCGAGCGCCACCTCACGCGCCGGGCGCGGGTCGCCCCCACCCCCATCGCCGTCCCAAGGCCTTATTAATCTAGCGAGGGATCCTTGCTTGCGAATTTAGCCGACTACGTACAGTACAGTTTATAATTGTCGTGGCCATCATGGATCCGGCCATGTCCATGATTCCGACCGCAGTCGCGCGCATCCAGCTAGCTCCCCATATCGTCGTTAGTTTGGTTGGGAAATCCAAGTCGTCGTCTTCGCTCCAACCGGCCCTTCCTGCGCCGGGTCGGCCAATCGCGTCGCGTCACCTACTATTTCAGATGGAATGAATGATTGAGAAGTACGTATTTCTGCTTCTATCTACGCTCGCTTGCGTCTGTAGATAGATGACGACGACACCGGCACTACTCCCTCCGTTCCAGAATATTTGTCGCTTCGCTTTCCGAGAAACAAATACTGATAATTTTTAAAAATATTAAATATCATTGATTAGTATCATAATTAGTATCATCGGAAAGATCTTGGATCTAGTTTTTTAACAAAATTATTTGGAGATATAAATATTACACGTATTTCCTATAAATTAAATCAAACTTGTGGCACGTATCCTACGACGACACTTATTTTGAAACGGAGGGAATATGTAATAAGCGTATATATATTTTTCCGTACACGTTGGTCACGACACACACGGGCGCGTGCCGGAGCTAGACCAATCCTCCAATCTTAAGAGCACGGGAACAGCGGCGAGCCTTTTTTTTTTTTTGAGAACATGGCGTTTCATTCATCAAATGGGAGGCCTATTACACTCCAGCGTCAGCAGATTGGCAACACAAGCTGGCGTACTAGACCACCAACCAGCTCGCGTGTCATCTGTGACCTGCTTAGCTAGGATGTGAGCTACTTCATTACAAGAGCGATTTACAAAAGAGAATTTAAAACCCTGAAAACGCACACTCAGCTCCTTCATTTCCTTCAAGATGTTCATAATGCTTGATCGTTGATTTCCATCAGCTTGCCAAAGCCGAATTACCTCCTGACAGTCAGTTTCAAGCCATATATTTGTAATCCCCCGGTGTAGTGCCACTAGTAATCCATCTCGGCAAGCCAACGCTTCTGCAGTAAGGGCATCAAGGCAATGGTCATACCACTTAGCCGCCGCTCGAACAAAGGCACCATTGTCATCACGCAGCACCACTCCTGTGGCTCCCTTCCCCTGTCGATCATAAAATGCCCCATCAGTGTTGCACTTAAACCACCCGTAGCGGTTTACACCAAGCCATAGTGACTTGTCGACCTTCAGGCTCAACAAGAGGGCATCCAACTTGAATTAGATCGAAGGCCAAATCCACTGCCCATTTTACTGCTACCTGGATTGGTGGGGGCTGGTTTCCATGCCTCCTTCTATTCCTCTGCATCCACAAGGCATACATGCCTATCAAAATGATCGGCTGATTCTGAGCTAAACCCGCTCTACCCTCAACCAGATCATGCGCCCACGTATCATCATGTAGAGGTGGAAGTTTTACTCCTGACAATATCGTGGCCTGTTGCCAGAAGGACTTCGCTACCGTGCATTCGAGCAAAATATGCCTGATGGTTTCTGAATCTGCACCACAAGTTTCACAATGTGCCGTTGGTTCAATATGCCTCCGGTTCAAGATTTGTCGAGTTGGCAAGAAATCATGGAGAACTCTCCACCAGAACACCCTAATTTTGGGTGGTACTTTAAGCTTCCAAAGCTTCTGCCAGCAAGCTTCACCTGAACCTCCTGCAGATCCTGCAAATTGCACTGCTCTGTTACTTATCTGGCTTTGGTCCAGTAATCTGTATGCTGATCTTACCGAATAGAAACCGTGCTTTTCCGGTTCCCAAGCCCATACATCATCATACCTTCTTCTCACTGGTGTCCTCATGATTGCAGCAATATCAACTGGGAAGAAGATTTGCTCGATCACATCTTCATTCCACTGACCATTTTCCGACAACAGGTCCGAGACTGCCTGCACCTGGTGTCCATCTGCTGGAGTGAGTGGCCTTCCACTGAAATGATTTGGCAGCCATCTATCCCTCCAAATGTTTGTTGTCTCACCATTGCCGACTCTTCTGATCAAGCCACGCGACAAGACCTCGCGACCAGCCAGGATTGCCCGCCAGGTGTGACTCGCATGTTTCTTCCGTGTACACGACAGGAAGTCAGTATCATGGTAGTATCTCCCTTTTAATACCCGTGCACACAGACTGTCCGGGTTCACCATTAACCTCCATCCTTGCTTACCAAGCATTGCTAAGTTGAAATTCCGCATATCCTTGAAGCCCATTCCTCCCAGAGCCTTGGGTTGTGTTAGATGATCCCAGCTCTGCCAATGAATACGCCTACTATCTGCTGCACTGCCCCACCAATAGTTTGCAATGGGGGTTTTCATCTTCTTACATGTTGTCTTTGACAACAGGAAGCAGCTCATGGAATAAGTAGGGACTGCTTGGGCCACCGATTTCAATAGGACCTCCCTTCCCGCACTGCTAGCCTCCCTTCCACTCCATGTTCCAATCAGCTTCTTAATTCTCGTTGGGATGAACTCGAAGGCTTCAGATGTAGACCGACCCAGAGCTGTTGGCAGTCCCAGGTACCTTTCAGCAAGTGCTTCGGTCTCAATGTGTAAAGTCTGTCTAACTTCATTCTTTACCTCATCAGAGCAATTTTTACTGAAAAACACCGCCGATTTGTCTCGGTTAACAAGCTGGCCTGATCCTAGACCATAGATGTCAAGTATCTCTTGCAGTCTTAAGGCGCCTCTCTGCGATGCTTCTGAAAACACAATGCTATCATCCGCAAAGAGTAAGTGTGAGATCCAAGGGGCATGGACACCCACGCGCACACCTTTGGATAGAAACACCGGTCCTTTTGACTTCAAAAGACATGATAAACCTTCAGCACATAATAGGAATAAATAGGGAGATATAGGATCACCTTGGCGTATCCCCCTAGTAGGCCGGAAAGACTCTGTCAGCTCGCCATTGACTCGAATAGACAAAGAGACAGAGGTCACACATCTCATGATTAGTGATACAAAACTCTCCTGGAAGCCCAACTTTAACATGATGCCTCGCAAATATTCCCACTCAACACGGTCATAGGCCTTTGCCATGTCAAGCTTCACTGCACAAGCTCCCATCTTTCCTTTTTTCCTTTTCAAATAGTGAGTGCATTCATAGGCTATGAGGACATTATCTGTGATCAGCCTTCCGGGAACAAAGGCGCTTTGTTCTTCAGAAACAATCTCATTCAGAAAGCACCTCAATCTGTTAGCAATGACCTTGGAGCAAAGTTTATAGATGACATTGCAAAGTGAGATAGGTCTGAAATTTTTCATCTCTTGAGGGTTTCTCACCTTGGGAATGAGGACAACTGTGGTCGTATTTACCTCCATCGGCATCTCCCCTCCATTGAGAAAACCCAACACTGCCTCTGTAATCCCTGGTCCCAGCAGCTGCCAATGATGCTGAAAGAACCCCGCGGTGAATCCATCAGGCCCCGGGGCCTTATTCGGTCCCATCATAAAGAGTGCAGTCCGCACCTCATCTGCTTCATATGGTTTCATCAACTCTTCATTCATTTGCTCCGTGACTTTAGCTGGAACATACTCCAGCACCGGTCCCGGGTCAAGCAAATCTGAAGGGCAAACGGCTTTCAGTAAAACCTATTTGAGCTACACGTTCCAAATCAGCCTGCTCCGTGACGACTGTCCCATCGGCTCTTACCAGGGAGTTGATCCGGTTGCCCTTAGCTCTTTCCCGTGACTTGGCTTGAAAGAAGGTAGTGTTTCGGTCGCCATCCCGAAGCCAGTCAACACGTGAACGCTGTTTCTCCATTACTTCCTCCCTCGAGAGCATTTCTGAAATATTTTTCATTAGTCGACGTTCTTCAGAAGATGGTCCAGTTCCAATGGACTGACCCCGCACCCTCTCCAGCTCCTTTCTCAAATGAATCAGTGTCTTCCGCACTGAACCAAAGCAAGAGTAATCCCAATCCGCGAGGGACTGTCCCATCTGGTTCAAGTGACCTGAGATCAGTGCCAGTGACAAAGGCCTGCTCGGCATTTGCCAAGCATTTGCCACTGCCTGACCATACGAAGGATCACGCCGCCACATATTTTCGTACCTGAATCGTCTCCTCGAGCGCCGTCTCCTCTGCCTCAGTCGGGAGCACTCAATGATAAGACAGCAGTGATCTGATTCAGTTGTCTGGATGTGCCAAACCTTGGAGTTTCTGAACAAATCAAGGAAATCTGCAGTAGCTAAGCCCCTGTCCAACCTGACTTTAACGTTGTCACAACCTTGCTGCCTGTTATCCCAGGTGTAGGGAAGACCAATAAAACCAAGATCCCCAAATCCACAAATTTGGACAGCTTCCCTGAAACCATCCATCTGTCTTTCCGGTCTAACCTGTCCACCAAACTGCTCGTGGGCTTCTAGCACCTCATTGAAATCCCCGGCGCAAAGCCAAGGAAGATCAGACTGGGTGTTCAGAAATTTCAAGCAGTCCCAACTTCTGTATCTCAACTCACGCCGAGATTCACCATAGAACCCCGTAAACCTCCACTGTGGTTGCTGTGTTAGGGGGTCTAGAATCGCAATATCAATGTGCAGCTTGTCACAGCTCTGAAGCTTTACACCAATATCACGGGTCCAGAGTAACGCCAGTCCACCACCTCTTCCATAGCTCCCCACCCCCAGGCCATTAGCGTAGCCCAGAGACTGCCTCAGATTGTCTACTCGATCGGAAAAAAACCTCATCTCCGACAAGAAGACCAAAGTAGGGCGATGTAGCTGTACCAAGCTACATATCTCTTGAACTGCCTCGGGTTGCCCTAGACCCCGGCAGTTCATGCTTAAGATTTTCATGGCTCCCGGCGGGGGCTGCTTTCCGCAACCGCCGCCGATCTTGCGTTCTGAGTACTTCCTCTTTTCTGCTTCTTCAAGGTTTCAATTATACTGTCCCCGCTGCCATCACCTCCACCATCGAGTTGGTTAACCCTCGAATTCACCAAACCCGCTGGTACCAGGGCATTAGAGGCCACCGCAGGAGTATTCAGATCAAAATCCCCACCTGTCGGGGTTGGAACTTTTGATTTCCTCTTGCGTTGGGCTGGCTGAGGTACTTCATCCTTTTGTAAGTTCAGCTGTCGATATGTCCTGCCTGAGTTCTTCTCCTTTCCACCTGAAGCTAGTTCAGGTTGTTGCTTGAGCGGCGACTGAACCTCTTCGTGCTCCTCCGACTCCCCTACAAAACCGGTGGAGTGGTGTGAATCCTCCTCCCCTAATGAGGATCGCCCTTCTGCTGAGCGGCTATACTGAGTTCTCGAAGGTTTGGACGCCGATGAAGATCCGCTCCCAAAGGACTTCACCGCGGCACCGGCAAAAAGTTGCCGGCGTTTTTCCCTTTCCTCTCTGCGCCCGAGCCGGGCGTCGTAGGGCAATTTTCCATGCTCGTCACGTGGAACTGGATTCAAACATTCCACCTCTGAATGCCCGATCACTCCACAGCCAAAACAGTAATAGGGCAGTTTTTCATATTGGGCATGAAACCAGCGTGGCTCTTCAGTCTTGCTCGTGCGTAGGAGTACTCCACGTCTCAGTGGTTTCTCGATCTCTATAGCAACTCTCGCACGTAGGAAGGCGCCACTGGCCTTCCCTTCTCCATCAACATCCATCCTGATCACCTTGCCAATCAGACTCATGGCTCGGGAGCCCCTTGTCTGATTCATCCATCCTAACGGCAGGTCTAGGATTCTGACCCACATCTCCAACCGATCGAAAACAATTTCAGATGCAGTTAGCCTTTCGTCATACTCCTTCAAAATGATCGCATAGCGTCCAACCATCCATGGTGTGTCTGACAGGACTCTAGTCAGGTCAGGGCCCGATCCAAATTCAGCCACAAACAAGTTCGATCCTTTCTCCCCGATCGCCCGAAACTTAAGACCAGCAGGGTTCCCCCACGCCGGCCTCATCGCCGATCGGATCGTGTTTATGTGGACCGGTGTTGGGGATAGTACCTTCCCCACCAACATCCACTCATTCTGCAAGGTTTCCTTCACTTCTTCATCGTCACTGAATTCTGCCACTGCTTCTTCCTCCTCTGTCAAATTCAGACGCTTTAGCAGATCCGCCACGCTGGAATTAGTGTTGTCATCACCTGCACCCCGGCTACCACCTCCTACCGACGCCATGCTATCGGCCGGAGGGGAAAAGATAGTGGACTGTGTGATCAAACAGCACAGCCACAAACGAAATCCCGACCTAGGGTTCCTAAGCGGCGCTAGTCCCTAGGGGAAAAGTGATGGTCGACGGCGCCGGAACGGCTAACCGGCGATATGCGTAATCGCCCGCCCGCCCCGGGGAGTCGGTGGGCGTGGCGTGGCCGACAATGATCGGAGTGATCACCGGGCGGAGCAATCCAGTCCGCCGGCGTGGCGTGCCTAGGACGGGGCCGGAACACGACGCCTTCAATCGCCTCTCTCGCCTTCCGGAAAAACGGATCCGCATGGTTGTTGCCCGAGACTACTATATGCCGTCGGAACAATGGGGCGAGCCGACGACACAAATACTACTACTCCTACGTGGCATTCCATAAATAAATGCAAATTAACCAAATTGGCCGCCTCCCATGAGCACATGCAAGCACGGAGTTTTTGTTCCGATTCTTACCCGCTTGTCGTCGTCACCGGTGATACAGTGCGGGTCACCGAACCCGGACGGGAGGTCTCGTTGGCGCTCGCTCCTGATCGGCTAAGCGCCCGGCCCGGCCTGGCGTGGCTCCAGCGACATACGCCCGCCCCGCGTGCTCCGCCAAAAAGACTCCGATCCGTGTCCATTAGCGGCTTAGCGCTTACGCCCGAGCGTCGTCGTCGTCGGCTCAGCATCGCGGCGCCCGGCGTCTACGCCGATCCTTGGCATCGCGCACATTCATTCGTCTTGATCCGGTGTCTTTTGTCCGTTTCTTTCTTGCCCGGTGAATTCGGGCGCTCGCTTCCTTTCTGGCTTACTTGCCCGTTAGTACTCGCGGTCCCGGTTCCTCGGCTAGCTGCCGGCCACGCGCGGAGGCGCCCAGGCGGCCGGCCGCCAGTTGCGTTGCCGTGAGCGGGGAGAGATCCGGGATCACCGTACCATGCATCACACATTTGTTTTGTCGGCCATCTTTGATTCTTTGGCGATTCTTTGAGCGACGCCCGGCTCGAGGTGATCGGATAACAATATTACCCGGATCGAGGTATGCCATTGCGACAACAATGTTGCCCCTGGATCGATAACAACGGACGCTAGGTGTAACGGTTTCTGCGATCTAACGCTATTCTAGTAATTAGTGATGGTCATTTCGAGTGATATGATATGATGTATCATCAAACCACTACAATAGGAGTACAAGCAGCTAGTACTGCAGCAATAACGCACATTAGTGACGCATGGGACCGGGGATCGATGGGATCATGACGAAGCATGCATGGCCGCATGGACAAGGTGGAGAGTGGTCCAACTACCAACCACCGTGTCCATGCATCACCGGGGACTCCAGCGCCACACTCCAGAATTTTGCACAAACAAAATCACAGGTTGTTCCAGGTTCCATCACCATCAATGGGGAGGAAGTGTGGATGATCGGTCGTCGTCCCCTTCTACTCGATCGGGGGCCGTCCCCGTGCCCAGGCGCTACCGCCTCCCCTTCATTTCACGTGCATGCGAAGACATTGGCGAGTCGAGATCCAGCTACTCTACAACATTCAGTCTATGATACACCTACGCATTTACGAGTTTACAATCATTTTAGGTTGTTGACGGGCAGCACTCGTACTCTCCTCCGACACCTAGTATTATATACTACAGTACTATGGGGCTAGCGGTGGTCTTCTCCGCCGCATTCGGGCGGTACGGTTGTCACGGTCTTGTAATTTAATTTGGCTCCATCCCGCACCATCGATCGGCGTGCGGATTGGCGCTAAGCGTCTGAGACACACCCAAAGAACGCCCGACGCAAGGCTGCTCTAATTACTCATTATCGCCGTCTCCTGTCTCCATTGGCGCATTGCCGGCTCGGAGAGTAAGAATAAGATATTTATTTACTCCAGTGATCACTGTGGTGTGTGGTGGTAGTACTCCGGAGCACGATCCGTCGTGGAAGGAAGCCACCCAGATGCTGCCGGCTGGGCTCGCCGGGAGTACGTCCGCTTCCTTTCTTCCTCACGCTATCCGCACTCGTCGTCCTTTAAATCCATCCTCTATAAGGAATATTCCGTCCTGATCATCGAGATTCTCTCCTTTATATCATCTTCTTCCGCACCCATTCATCCTCTACATTCATACTCTACATCACGTGGGGCCCACATAACTTTTTTTTTTTTTTTTCCTTTTTTTCGCTTCCTCCCTCCCTATTCTCTCTCTCTCTCGGCGCCCTTCCTCCCTTCCTCCCCCCATCCCTTCTCTCTCTTCTCTGGCGGCGTGCTCCCACGGCGGCGATGGTGGGAGATGGAGGACGGCGGCGTCGGCGGCCAAGCCTGGCGGCGCGGCCCCGCCTTGCCCTCTTCTCCCTCCGCCTTGCCGCGGCGACCGGCGGGAGGCGGCCCGGCCGCCCCTGCCCCTCCTCTCTCTCTCTCTCTGGCGGCGGCTCCGGCGACCTCGGCGTGTGGCGAGTAACCTTCTAAATTATATGGCCCACAAGCACCGACATTGTCCCTAAGACCTCTGTCAGCCATACTTGTGTACCACATAACTCAGAATGTTCTGTCGGGTGAAACCCCGATGACACCACGATCCTGCAGGATCAAATTCTTACAAGATATTGTAGTATTACAACCGTTTTTATTCAAATAAAACAGAGTAGCGGAAGATTTACAAAGAAAATAACAACATTTGATCAGAGTTTGATTAAACAAAACTTAACTGTGTTTGCGGAAGCAAGGAAGAACCATAGAATACTTGTAAGAGAACGTCTCGGACGGAAGGTATTCGATCATGCCAAGCCCACCGGGTATGACCGGTTAGCTTCACTAGTCGGCACACACCGCAATGGGGGTCAAACAAACCCCGAGTACAAAAAGTACTCCGCAAGACTTACCCGACAGAAAAAAAATGGGGAGAAGACTCGGGAATGCTTTGGCTAATAGGAATCAAGGTGAGGCTTTAGCAATATCAAAAGACACCCTTTTGCGAAAAAAGACTAAGCCAGTCCTTTCTATACCAATCACTTGTCAAACATATGCCGAATTCAAAACTTTTCATTCTCACACTTTCATCATTACTACGATGCCGGGACTCGGATCAAGTCTCCCATATCGTGGGGCAACGACGATTCGAATAAACAATATACCCAAATGGGGCTTCTAGCCACACGATGTATGCGAGACCGAACATCTCACATACATCAACTCACGCTTGCATTTCTCCGACCAGAACGGGTCCTAGCCACGAGAGTACAAAGACACCATCTTCCCTACGCCGTCGGTCTGGCACCGTCGACGGGTGCACTCGTAGTGTGGGTACACGCTACTTCCGTCCGGTGTCCGTTCTCGTATGGATCATACAAGGGAGCTTACCGCCATTAGCATGCGACTAGTACTATCCAATAACCTCATGATCCCAGGGCCAAACAACGGACGGTCCTTAACCGACACCAGTGGACGACACTACACCAGGGTACTAGCCCATCCTGATGCAAGTCACCCCACCGACGTCTCGATTTACTCATCATCATGTTCTTGTGGTGTACCCTTGACCCCGTCGGAACAAGGGTAGACGACAAGCAACATCAGGTTTTCGTAAATTCCCTTCAGGGGAGTAAAGTTATCACACTTTTGAAAACAGTTTATCCAAAACCCTACACTAGTAGCAAGACTAAGCGTATACTAAGCATTTCGAAATCAAAAGCAGTATACTGGGGTAATATATCAAGGTACGGTAGATGCATCAAAGTAGGGTATCACACAACTCCTAACACCTAATGCATCATATCTGGAACATAAAATCATAAAACTTTCGAAATACAAGGGCGGGTTTGAATGCATCCGGGGCTTGCCTGCGTTGCAGTGAAGTCAGTTGTTAGTCTTGACAATGACATCTTCGATGAATACACCTCGTCGGGGTTGGATTACCCACGAACCTTCTCCGAAGTTTAAACATCGCACTCCTTCGCTCTCATGTATACTACACGTACATGAAATGATGTATGTTTAAATGCCATGCTTGACATGGTGGATGATGCAGGATGCAAAGCATACAATCTAAAGAAAGTTGAGTACAACTTTCCTTCATGGTGCAACAGATTTATTTATTCACCAAGCATGCTTATCGTTTGAATGCCACTACACATGCAATCCGAAATAAAAAGGAAGGGTAAACATGATGCAAGATGCACATACATAAAAAGATAGCCAACCTAATGGCATAATTTAACTTGAGTACAACTTTCCTTCATGGACAAGTTGTATTCAAGGGTCCATGGTTAGCAACTATGACGACCTCGGATAACATAACGCAATCAATGTAATCAACTTGCCGAAGGTCATTAGGGTTAATGACCTAGGGTCATCACTCAATCCCAAAGCCAAGCAACTCTAAAATGATTAAGGTTAATTACTAATTTATTAACCATTTTTACAGTTGTTGAAAGCCACTAATTAACTTGCTAATTGGAGATTAATTAAACCCTAATTAATCAAGGAATTAATTAAGCATAATACAAAACTTAATCAAAACAGGATCAAACTTTATAATTAAGATCATCATCATCTAATTAGCACACAAAACAAATTTCATAATTTTTGGACTTATATTTTTTTTTTTTATGAAAAATCATAGAAATTGCATTTCTTAATTTAAAAAAGCAAATTAAAGCACAATTAAATTTTATCAGAAAAACAAAGTTAGTATTTTTCATGAATAGAGAACATCACAGGGATCACACACATATTTTTCTTGTATTTTTATTTGCCCAATTTAAATTATAACAAAAAGATGAAAAACAGAGAAATAAATTCATTTTGGAAAAAGGAAAACTCTTCCCTCTCTCCTTTCGGGCACTGTGCGGCCCAGTCGGCCTGCTTGGCCCACGTGAGCGCGCGCGGCCCGGCTCCTTCCTCTCCCCTCTCGCTGACAGGCGGGCCAGGCCTGTCAGCTTCTCCCCCTTCCTCTCCTTTCTTCCCGGCCGACGGGACGACGGCACGGCGACGGGCGGCTCTTGCCGACAACACTCCCTCCGACACAACCGACCACACCAACGGCTTCCTCTCACCGTAACGCACCCGACGAGCTACTACACGCTCTATGTCAACCCCGGGTGCTCAGGACGGCGACTACGGCGGCTCGCCGGCCTGCGGTCTGCATGGCTCATCGAACAAACCCGACAAACCGAGCACGGCAACCGGACGCGACGCCACAGCGAGTTCAACACGACGAAACACGACTTCGAGCTACCTTGGTTAAAGAGAAGAGGCTCACGGGCGGGGTGGCGGTGGCGAATGGCGGCGGAAAAGAAGAAGGCGGCCGCTGAAAGCAAACCCGAGGGCCCTCACGGCTCGGTGGTGACTCAACGTGTGCGCAAGAAGCTAACGGGCTGGAGGCGGGGGCAATTGGACGGCGATGCAGTGGGGTGCTCGAATTTCGCGAAGGACTGGGCGCGGCCCGATGGTGAGCGAAGAAGGAAAAGGGTGACGACGCCGGCGGTAGCGGGGTTTATAGGCCAAAAGGGCGGAATGGACAGGTGGAAGGAAAGCTCCGACGGCGGCGCGAGCTGGACGGCGTTGCGTGAAAAGGCGGGAAGGCGCGAGAGCAGCCACGGCGGCGGCGGTCGACCGGCCGGCATGGGTGCTTCGGGCGAGCCGGCATGCCCCCCTGTAACAACACCGTAGCGAGGGACACCTATTTGTTTCCATTTTCAAAATTACTTTTAAAACTTGAACTGTTCACCAAAATATCCCAAAATACAGATGGCTCAAAATTTTGTGCTCTACAATTTAATTAAAGAAATTTGGTCAGATTCAAACTGGTTTTTGAATTTGAAGTTCAAATTTGAAATTGAAGCAAAACCCTAACTTTAGGGATTTTAAAATTACTTTCAAATTTTGAATAAAAGATGAAAATCTCCAAAAATAAAAGTTGTTCCCTTTCTCAAGATCTACAAGTTCCATTTAGGAAGTTTTTCATGAAACCAAATAATTTTTGAATTGGAGTTTAAAACTCAAAAGGGGACATTTTCCAATTTAAATAACTTTTGAAATTAGTTTAAATTTTATTCAAAAACTTGAAAAACTTTGTATACCAAAGTTGTAGAGCTCAAAAAAGATGCACAAACTGTATTTTTGGAGTTTTCCAAATTTTGAATATTTTGAGGTGAAATTGAAAAGGGGGCACAAACACATTGAAATTTAGGGTTTTCAAAAGGAAATTCAAATTGGACTTTTGGGCAATTAATTAATGATGTTGTAGTACTTTTCAAACCCAACCAATGACACACTTTCAAAGTACAAAGTTCATACTTTGAAATGATGCCAAAGTTTGGTAACTTTTATTTAGAAAATTGATTATGGTTAGCTCCCAGAAATTGAAAATGAAATTGAAATTCCAACACTTAAACCAATCATGGAAATAGTTGGCATTTGAATTCCAAATTCAATTTTTGTTTTTTGCTTTGCATCATTTGACTTATAAAACATGTTTGGAAGGTGAAACATAGTTAGCCACACATTCTCAAACATCAAGGTTGGTTTTAGTGGATTGCTTTTACAAACACAATAACACATATAAGTGAAGTTTAAATAAGATACACACACACACATACAATATAAAGAGCGCAAACCAACCCTAGTACTTGTAAACTCATTTTATTTAATTAACAAACTACACTAATGATCATCAAGCATGATTAACATATCAAAACACACTTGACATACAAGACAAAGCATTACTTATGCGAGGGGTCATTAATACCATGACATGCGCTAATGCACTTGATGCTTGGTGATTAAGGAATTAATAAACATGATGCTTAATGTATAACATGATGACATGGTGGGTTTATGGTGGGTTTAGGTTAACGTAACACACAGGGTGTTACATCGCGGCCGGCGCCAGGCGAGGTGCGGCGGCGGCCACGTCCAGCTTCCTTCCTGCGCCGTAGCCGTAAGCCTTCTCTGCGCCCTCGGCCTCCTTCCCCATCCGGCCCTCCCTCCCTCTCTCTCCCATGGTGTCGCCGAGCACGCTGAGCCGAGCTAGGCGTGGGCGGCCCGGCCAGCCCGGAAGGGGGCCCCAGTGGCGGCGGGTTTGGCCCCTCGGCAGCCTCGGCTTCGGCGCGAAGTAGCCCGGGCCCGGCCTCTCTGCCACCCCCTGGCGGTAGTGCGGCACTCGGCGCGCCCCGGCAGCCGGCTGCACGACGCCTCGGCGCGGCGGCAAGCGGCGCGCGGTAGCCCCCGCCCGGCGGCCCGGCCTCCTCCCCCACGCGGCAATGAGGCGGCGCGCGGGCGCGCGCGGCTGCTCCCTCCCGCGCCGGGCCCGGCGGCTGCGCGCGGCGGCCGGCCGTCCACCTCCCTCTCTCCCCATCCGGCCGGAAGGCTCGCAGGCGCCGACGCAGCGTGGGGCCGCGCCCACGCAGGCTGCACGGGGCCCCACGGTTTTACCACGCCAGGTTTGGCGTCGGGCGCGGGAGATTCCGTGTGCCACGTCAATTCCCCGGACCCCGCTGCAGCGTTTTCCGAACGCCAAACCGCGTACCGGGTGCCTTCCCAGGACCCAGTGCGGATAGCCTCATGGACGGACGGGCCGGGCTCCGTGCTTGGCTTCCACGTCAGTCACACAGACAGGCAGCAATTATCGCATATGCTACGGAGCTGAATGGAATGGTCCGAATGGTTAGTACGCCAACTTGGCTGCTTCATGCTTCACGACGACCAGGTCAGTCCGAACAAGCTCCCGGTCCAGTCTACTGAATCCTATAAAGCGAGCCTGTTGTGATTGTTGTGTTGTGACTTGGTAGGCAGCACATGATGCACATGCACGCATATTATTGCCGCTGCTGCACCGTACACATCTGGACTAGTGTACGAGTACTACAATCTGGCTAGAGAGGCTAGCTAGCTAGTGTGTAGTACGTGTGGAACGGCACCGGACGTGTTACTGGCGGTACCGTTGACACGCGCGCGGTAGTACTAGTACTATGGCCTGGCTCGCCATCTCGTGCGTGCAGTGCAGCACGGAGCACGCCACACCCACACCACAGGTCCAGGACTCCAGGGGTTCGGGTTCAGGCACAGCACCTGCCAGACGGACACGGACCAGCACGCCACGCCAATGGTCCAGGGGACCAGGGGTTCGGCGCCGTGCAGTGCTGCAGTCCCCGGGTCCCGGGACGGAATCACGGGGCACCGGACACGGCGCAGACACGCAAGAGCGCTGCACGATCAAAGATGGCGCCAGCCGGGACGGGGAACAGCGCAAGCGCAGGCCCGCCCTGCTCGCCAGACTTTGCTTCGGCCTGTTAGGATAGTTTTGCCGTTTCGGGCTCTATGCATGCTTCATCCACTCATGGGCAGGGCCCGCAGCTTGCCCACAACACGGGCCGGGACCAAAAACTGTTACAAGCCCATGTGATCAAGCCAATTAAGAGGCCGAGAATAAACACTGCTAGAAGCCTCAACCCAGCTGAGTCTGCCAACACCATCTTTTGTGAAAAAATTCACAAGAGGAGCAAACCAATGTTTGCAATTTCTTTGATGAGAAAATTCCTTATTTATATCATCGGAATTTTACATGGTACCTTATGTGTCCCTAAAAGTTTTTTTGTTTCCTTATTTTATCTGTCATCCGCTTAAACTTTCATTTCTTATCCGCCGTCTTCGTGAATTTCTCGGTTAGGTGCTGTTAAATGGTACCCGGAAATGACATTTTCGTCCTTACTCAACACAAATTTGCGACCATATTTACATTTCTAAAATCTGTCCTGGTTTACTGATACTTCCTTGCCACTCACCAAACTGCAAACTATACAACCGGGCGCCGGAAACCAACGAGCTCTTTCGGTGCCCCCACTCAACACAAATTTGAGGGGAGATCCTCTCGCCCCAGAGAATCTGAGAGATTCATCGACGACACACCTGGTCGAGCAACTCATGTTCTTCCCTTGCTGGTGAAATTAGCTGCATCAGGAACTGCCGAAGAGCAAGCGCAAAGGTCTAGTACCTTTAGTCAGCCTGCTTGCGGCTTCTCCAGCTAATCAAACACATAAGTCGACTTAGGGCTGTCTAGTGCCAAGCGCTTAATGTTGTTTGGTAGCTTATGTAATTTTAATTGTATAACCTTAGCTCAAAGTTTGTGCATAAACTGTTTTCGTTTCTCTTTAACACAATAATATACTCCCTCCGTTCAAAGTAGTAGCTCTCATGGTTATTCCTTAAAAACAGTCATTTAGGAGGCTACTGCTTTACATGCTGCATCAGTTCGCCTACTACTCCCACCATTCAAAAAAAAAAAAAACAATTCTAATATTGTACCTAGCTATACTATTTTTGAATTTGATTAGCTATATATAAAGAGTATACAATATTTATAGTATCAAATAAAAATATTACATTAGTCATGATACATATTTTTTTAAGTATATCCATTTAGTGCTATAAATATTAGGATTCTTGCATATATATTTGGTTAGATTTTATATAGTTTTTTTAAATGCATCTAGAAGTACAGTATCCCTTTTCGCGCGGAGGCAGTAACTTGAGGCAATGCCTCTCATGATTGTCTCGTTTTGATTGCTGCAACCGTTCCTTTTTTCTCTTGAGCAATGGTCTGGCATAATAAATGTCCCGGAGGCTCTGCTTGTGCAAACTGCAAAGTGAAACGGAGGGGGACAAAGGCGGCAGGCGCTTCATCTCCACGCCGACTGCCAGCGCGCTGCAGCTGAGTGCCGGCTCGCGGGAAGCGACAGGACCTCTTGCTAGACTATAGTAGGAGCCGAGAGCTGACTTGATGACTCGAGTCAGAGTTCATGCTGGCTCGGCAGTGTCCCTTTCTTTTGCCCAGGTGGGCAAGGCAATGAAAGATTCGTTTCCGCCCGCGTCAATGAATCTGAATGCAGTAGTCACTCACACATCATAATTATGATTACCATCCGTGCGTTGCTACGGCTTCATCTAAGGATACATATAAATTCCAAGATTGAAATATATGCAAACTAACTGTCCCAATGATCCGAGTAAGTTCCAGTGATCCAATAATTAATTGATATCATTACAAAAAAAAATTAAGAATTGTTGAAACTTTACCCCAGCCAATTTGCTCGTTATAGAACAAAACAGATCCTTTCTGTCTACTGATGGAGTCCATGGACTCGATGCCAAGCTCTGCTACTGATATCTTGTCATCCTTCGACCTTTCTGTAGACATCTGATTAGCAAGAGGATCCCTGACTTCTTACCCCTCGCCATAGTGGTGGTGTTCTAGCAAGCAACCTTTCCTTTTGTGTTCACCACTGCCGTCACCGCCGGGGCAGGGGTGTCCTCAGAGCAGGTCGTACCAACTTAAAAAGAAAGAGTGCCACGGGACAGAAATTACTAACAAAGATAAGCATTTGACCGTAGCTGTACACTTACAGATTTCACATTTGATCTTACCTGAAAGTAAAAAGTATTACTCAAGAACCTTAATCCCGAATAATCCCAAAATCTTTTAGAAAGAAGATAAAAGTACCTGGAGCAAATTTCACTTTAGTAATGAAGGGTGGGAATTGTCAACAACAATTAAAAATCAACAGCATGGATTGAACCAAGCATCCTGCAGGAGCAAATTTCACAGTAAATTGAGAGGCGAGAGTGCAGGGAACGACCTGGGTCATGGCCATCGCGGCACCGGACTGGTACTGCTGCTGCTGCAGCGCCTACTGCATCAGGAGTGCCTGATACAGCTGCCGGAGCCTCGGCTGCTGCTTGTAGTGGCTGCCCCCGTCGCCGTCCATCTCCCCCGGCAAGGCGGCGGCGACGGTGAAACATTAGGCGGGGCGGGGTTGGAAGGTTTACCAGCGTAGGAGCTGGTGATGTCGACGGAGCCGTGGGTCGCGCGCCAGCGGGTCCGCGTCCGCTCGTACCATGGCTACCTGGGAAGCTCGCGTGCCAGGACCGCGGCTTCCACAACGCCGGTCCGCGCGCAAAGGTTTAGTGGCTACTTGGTGGCAGTGATTGCCGTAGCAAAGGTTCAGCAAGGTGTGTGTGAAGCACCTTTGTACCAAAATCTTCTCTGCAGCCATCAATATGAGATGACTGATATATACCATCTGCAACTTAACCCACCAATAGCAATATTTAGCAATATTTCTTTTATGTCAGTGACCAATATATGAGCTACTATTTCTCATTCCAACTCTTATCATTTGCTCAGGACTAACAAAGACAAAAATTAATATCTACGAAATCAAGCAAGGATGAGAAGAACAAACCACATTGACCGCTGCTGGGTGGAAATAAAACAAACTGATGTGCACCTATTCTATATCCGAAATCACAACTGTTTCAATGCTGAAATAGGTGGAAATGAAGCAACCGCTTGAAGGTTGCAAGCAAAGGAATTAATTCCACAATGCTTACCTAAAGAAGTATTTCTAGTACATCGTGCCGCCACTCCTTCCGCCTCAACACCAGTAACCTAAAGAAGCAATCTTTCCGGTTTCCGTCAGAACCAGCACAAAACTGCAGCACAACGACGAGTGAAAAACACCATGAGAAGCACATCACATCAACGTCACTTTGCTGGTCAGTAAGTGGCGCCGTTTGCAATGATTCCGGGAGCACTTTGGGCGTGCAGGCGCGGTGCGTGATCCAGATCAATGTAATGGCAAAGATGCACCCTAATATTGTCAGGAAATACAATTGCATGCATCAGATGCATCCTAACGGATAAACCAAAGTTAGTACAGTGCAATAGACGGTGACAATTTTAAGGGTTTAATCTTGCCATCAATTGCTCGCAGCTTCTTATGTATACTGTTTCCTGACTATGTTAAGGGGCACAAAACATGAGTTGCACTGCTGGACTGCTGCTAAGCACAAACCAACGGAAAAGGACATAGAGGATGAAAAACTCACCTAGGAGATGCCGCTCGAAGGTTTGTAGCTGCACGTTTCAGTTAAGGGCCTGTTTGGAATAGAGGAATTAAAAACACAGGAATGGAAGGAAATAGAGGAAAGAGATAAGAATAGAGTGTAAAAACGGAGGATTGAAAAAATACAGGAAAGCAACTTAGCGAGCTGTTTGGAACACAGGAATTGTAAACATAGGAATTGGAAACCAAATGATAAAGAAGCAATATTAAAATCACCTAACCTCACGTAACAAGAATCTACTTTGTGCTGGCTGTCGCTTTTTCTCTGGCGGTCACGCTCTTTGCCTCGGATGCGAGGAATAGAAACCAAGAGCTCGAGGGTGGATTTTTTTTTTTTTTTTTTTTTGATTCCTACGTTTTGACAAGGAAGCCAACCTTTCCTCAGGAAAGGAAAGTTGTGATCCTGCATTCCAAACGGATGGTGACATCAGCAAAACAAAGGAATGCCATTCCTTTGGAATTCCTAAAAAACTGCAATCCAAACGGGGCTAAAAGAATTAGGGTAAAAAGAGGGAAAACTAATGTGAGCTTACAGATGCATGTTCCTGGCCAGCTTCTTGAATGTCTGCTCGTGCGAGCCCCGTTCCTTTACCAGCTTGGTCCTATCCCGTTGGCCGATGCCAGAAATTGCATTCTAAATCAACCAGCTCATCAGTAAGCAGGCAAAGAGTCCAAGACACCGCCCTGAAGCAACAGAATTCAAAGCAAGAGGCTTTTACATATGTGCCATTAAAAAAGATGGTAATCTCGCTCAAGTCCCTAAAAAGTTTAATCTATCACGTGTGTCCAAGTTTGGAGAATTTGTTTCTCTCAAGCTATTCCGTCCACACTCCGCTTGTTTTCCGACGTTTGAGACCCCTGACATGTGGATCCAGCAAGTATAAATGTCCCAAATACCCTTTCCTCTTATCTCGCACGTGGGGCCAAGTAATCAGACACTCGGGACTCTTCTCTCCCTCTCCCTCTTCCTCGCCCATCTCCCCCTCCTTCCCCCACGAGCCCACAGGCTGTGCCACGGACAAGAACACCGGCAGCTCCACGGCGTCCGTGCCAGCAGCTGGAGTTGGGCGCGCATCCACCCGGCCCTCGGGTTCCCTGTGGCTGGCGCGCAGCACGCGCATCGGCGCTTGCCACGGCCGTGGCTCCCGCACACGCCGTAGCGAGCGGCGTGGGAGCGGCGGCTCACCGCGGCACGCTTGGGTGCGGAGCGCGCGAACAGCCAGCGCGACGTGAAGGGGCGGCTGCGCGCGCATGGGAGGCGCAGCCAAGGCCACAGCTCACCGCGGGAAGGCCGCGCGGAGCGCGCAGAAGAGCTGAGCGGGCAGCGCGCAACGCGTTTGGCCGCGAGCGCGCGAGGCGGCAGCCGCACGGGAGCGAGGCGTGGCGCGCACGGAGGCACGGCCAGCGCCGCTGCGGTTCATCAGCGCAAGCGCTGCGGAGCTCGCGGGCCAGGGTGCGGCCGTGGCTCACGGTGGGGGCGGCGCGGCTGATGAGTCGCGCTCGCGGCAGCAGCGTGCGGCTTGTGGGTGGGCGAGGGATGAGTGAGGAGCGTTGATCGAGCGATCTCCCTCCGTTGGATGAGTAAGTAAGAGAAAGTTGAGTGAAGAGTAAATCTACGCCTTCAATTTTGAATGATTAGGTGGTATTGTGTATAATTTTATTGGTATACTTAGAAGAGATTAGGAAAGATAATGATTGTGGTGGATTGGATAGTTTACGGGTGGCTTTAGGAAAATTTTATCGGTGTATTATATGTGGTAGAGATGAGCATGTACAATTCACAAACGAGAGGTCGTCCACAGAAGTTTTGAATTAGATATTGTTGACACCATATTTTTGACGAGTAGAGATCGTTTGTGGGTCCAGCCGTCAAAAGGAAACATGGCCGGTTTTGCTTGATCGGCTAAACAAGAGACCGAGTGGCGTCGGCCAATTCAGACGTGTTAGGGCTCGGCGAGTAAAGGGAAAACATGTCGGACTTTATCATGAAGGAAGGAATTGGAGTCTAAGTTACCTTTTATTTTGTAATCGTATTCAACTAGGATTCGTGTATTAGATTTTCGGGCTATATATATCAAAGACTCGACCATTGTAAAAGGGAATCGATTAATCAATACAAACAACACCTTTTCGGCCTCCCGACCTACAAACCTTAGAAGTAGGAATAGCGTAGATCTCAGCAAGACCTTACGCAAATCAAGCTGCATCGGTTGATTTTGACTTTCGATTTGTGTGTAAGTATTGCCATGGTTCACGCTCGTTTACGGCTGCATCGTTTGATCTCGTGTTAACTTGATTTGAGCTAGTTATCGGTTTAAATCATATTTGTAAGGCTGCATTGCTTCAATCTCTTACGAATACTTGATTTAAGCTAGTTATCGGCTCTATCGGATCGGCAATATAATAGATTCATTAAGTTATCAATATTGTTTATTTTATTTTAATAATTATTGCAACAATATCATTGTCCAATCGAGATTGATAGGTTAGGTCGTGCTTAACCTTTGCTAAAGTCGAACTGTTTTGATGTTTATCTGATTTCACGCCTATACTTGTTAAAACTCACAATGAAAATGGGCCGGCCCGACCTAGCCCTATCAAGGCAGGTTGCGAGGCCATGGGCCGACCCGAATATGAAAAATCCTTTGGTCCCGTTGGCCAAATGGGACTATGAGGCCAACCCAAAATATTATCACAACAAACAACTAGAGCTGACAGTATCATATCCACGACAACTGAGATAAAGAAAAAAATACAAAAAAATGTGCCATAGCCGTGGAAAACTGTGATATTACTAAAATATATTTGAATGACAACTGAAGAAGCTATCTGATAATATCTCTAATAAATAATCATTAAGCTTGCTAACAAGAAATTACAAAAGGACTGGTGTCCCAACAATGACTTTCTCAGATCTGAACCACATATTTCACATATTTCACAGCACCGCACGGTAACGAAGGTTTAAAATTCTTGGTCACTTGACACAAGTTCCATAGATCTAATGACAGATCAATATAAGATTGTGAAAGGATGAAGACAATAAATAACATAACGTGCTGCTAGCTGCAAACTACGTAAACCTTGCTGAATCAGTTGGTCTTATAACAGTGATGACATGTGAAAAGGCAAGCGGCTTGCATATGAGACTGACATAACGCCTTAAGGCGGTGTCCATGTGGTCTGTCCATGTGTTGCTCCCTTCAAGATTCTGAGACTTCATCTGCATTTATGCCATAGGGAACTAGTCAATAAGACAGGTATATAATCACACATTTGAGCTTGTGTTTATGTTCAAATAAAATGCTGTGTGAAATTGCAAGTTCAGTGACTCAGTTGGATATTTAAGCTTGTGTTTCAGCAACTCAAACAAAGGTAATCACAGCATATATGAGCTCGTGTTTCAACAAGCAAAGCAATAGAAATATAATCACACATTTGAAGAGTGGAATACCTTCTAGTGACAAGATGATGTCATAAACTGATTCTATGTTGCATTAAAAGCACCAGCCTACATAAAACAAGAAAAGGTGCTGGTTTTAATTTCATGATTTTGTATAATTGACACATTAGCGATAAAATTAGAGAACATGTGTACTATGTGTTTACCGTGGCCTTGATCTAGTCCTGTAGACACACTAAGGCTTCAACAAAGAGTTAGGCGTCAATCGACTTTGAAAATCTGATATTATTCTTGATCTAGTACTGAAGCGCAATTCGGATGCTATTGTAGAAGCAGAAACAACCAATATGTCCCTCGCCATGCGACTCGTTGTTGGATACCTCACCGAAGTTCATTTGCCACCGATGCAAGGGTGTTGAATTGGTCAACGCCGACGAATTGGCACCCTTTTTCAAATGTCTCAAGCTCCACGAAGCCTCATCGGATAGATCGGGCACTGCGAAAGTGACATCTTGGGTCCCAACTTGCCAAAGGATCATGGTCAGTTACACTCATTGCAACATCACCTCCTTGTGACATAGGATGCGCAACATTTCCATTCGATTTGAGGTATTCTTTGAACAATCCTTGAAACACATTTTTAATCTTGTTTATCATCCATGCAAAGATCATTCTCAAATGCCAGGCGAAATCGAAACTCAAGGTATGCCAACTTGAATTGAGGATCTAAGATCAGGGATCTGAGATATCTAGCCATGATACCTTCGGTATTTTTCAAACTTTCTCTTCATGTATTTTAGCGTCGGGTACATCGGATCCCTCTTCAAAAGGTAGTTGTGCCAAGGTTAACTTCACTTTTAATATTTCATGAAGATATAAGTTAGATGTAGGGTAGTGTGTTCTCGATATCATTAGTGGCTTCATAGAAAACCTTTAGCAATCTGCAAAATAACATCTGCCTTTTCCCAACTCCTCATATGTCGGTCTGAAGGTGTAGTTTGTGTCTTGGACTTGCAATGAGTCAAATCTTTGTCTAACTCTTTTTCTTTGTACTAAGCATCGATATGTAGAGTTCCGCCGAGTGCAAACATCAAGGCAAGGCCTTTTCCCACATGATATGCTAATTGTGCAACAATTTCTTCAAATTTTCCTTCCTTGCGAGCTTGAATATATTTCCACGATTAATCACGTATCTTGTCAATCATTGGGCACGAAAACACCAATCATGCTTGACGCATATCAGATTTATAACTATTGGTGGAACGACCTACCGGAAAGTAGCATCTTCTTTTTTAGCAAATGAGTCTTCAACAACTTCATCATTGCACCATTATTGTTTGCATTATCTAGAGTCACCGCAAGGTTATCTTCAATCCCCATTCTCTTATGAAGTTGATCATGGTGTTTGAACATTGCAATGCCTATGTGGGTGTTTCCATAGGCGTGAACTTCACTATTCTCTTTACTTCTTTGCCATTTCTCATCAATAAAATTAAATTTTGTACTAATGGCGTACCCCATCATTCTATTTGGCGTCATATCACTAGTTAATGAAATCTTGGAAGTAGTGTTCTGAACAAACCTTGCAAGTATCTCTTCTTTTTACGCAAATTCTTTCGAGACAATCACTATTTCTTGTTTTCCTACAAATCATCTTAAAGCTTGGATTTCGGACTAGAGACAAACCTCTAACCCCTCATGTTCCATAGTGAAGGGGCAGCTCATGCAATACTATCATCCTCATGAGCCTTT
>JADLZL010003530.1:0-118395 GCA_015844335.1 Chrysopogon serrulatus | reverse complement strand
ATGTCTCATCATAATAAAATTGTTCTGTGTGCAGTATTGTTCCTTCTGTATAATAGGTGTGCGTAATTCTAGACCTCACTATTTTCATCCATCATGCAAAAGTATATGATTTGAAATCATGTTAATGGACCTCCAGCTTTTGGACTCTCGCGAATATCTTGGTTCTTCATGTAGAATTTCGAATATGATTATTCGAGAGAAAAAAACAATTTTAAAATATAATTAATTTAGTTATCCATACCGTTGGTCTCCAAGATAACCATAAATTGGAGGAATAGTACAACCACATGTAGATACAATATCATGTGCCTTACATGGTGCAGCTTGTTAAAAAAAGGTTTTCTGTTTAGAAGAAAATGAAGCAGGAACACCTGAAAGTGCAGTTGACCACATAGCGCATCAGGGATTTGATGAACTTTGTTACCACCTACAACAGTACAGGAGAGAGTTGAGCGTGGAACCATCAACAGTGCAGAGCTTATAACAAAAAATCTTGTTAGGGAAAACTCCTGAGTGATGAAGTTTAATTGAGAAATATTGGCCACCTAAGATATATCATATATGACATTATTGAGATTGCATAGAAAGAGTACATCTACATCTGCGACATATTACTAAACCAATCAAATTACCTGATACCTCCCAAGGCCACCATGTGATAGTAGGTAACAAATTTGCTCAATGAAGACTTCCAATTCTAAAGAAACGCTATGTGATTGTAGTAGTTTGGAGCTTTTGACACTGCCAGATTCCAGCTTTAGAACTTACAGAAAACTAAGAAGCAGAACTCTTTTGGTACAAGGCAAGCAACAACTATATATCAATGTGGCCGTCTAATAACTACTTTTCAGTTTTTTGTAGGTTCTCCATTCTGTCTGTAATTTTTAATGAATAAACAATGATTGTACGCCATCTTCAATGCAACACATGGCTCTCTGAAAGTCTGCTACGCCAGCGATGTGATTACAGAGTAACACTAAAGTCTGAAGTTTTCAAGCTAATCTACTGCACTATTTTTCAGAGAACAATTTTCATCTGCTTTTTTAATATAAAAAAGTTAATAATAGTCTATTACAAGAGAAGCTGCACATATCACCTTGACATGAAGCACCAACTAAACTCAAACAAAACACCTCTGACATCCTAACAGTAAAGTATCTGGCAGATAAAGCATCCAAAATGGAACTTCTTGGAGTATAAATAGTCACCACACAAGAACTACATGCTTCAGGACCTTGTCTCTCCAGACTCCGGTTCAGTATGTAATTTTGAGGCCACATTTGTTTACTTTTATCTACTAGAGTGGCAAATTTAGGATCATATTTCAAAAGAAAATACTGATATCTTGGTTGAAGATTCTATGTTTTATTGTTTTGTTACCATTATACATTGCCAAATGTCCAAGTATAATGAAGTTTTTCATTCAAAGAACTTAACAAGCTTTTTTTCTTGTCCATCGTAACTAAATTGAACACAGTAAATGTGATTTTAGAAAATAAATTCTTACCTTCGGCAGGAGAACTGCATAATCAAGAGAGAAATATCTTTCTTCTGGAACTGTTCAAGACCAAATCTCACCATCCTGTCATCATCAATCTCTTTGCTGCAGATAGCACATACATCCTAAGAAATATGGAGATGCAGGGATTTCTGAAGGCCATCAGTTTCAATACTACTACTAAGAACTCCGGTGGCAGAATGAAAGCAACTAGCAGTCTCTCTCTGTATATGTGTATGTGCCCTTGCTTTATAGAATGGTGTTGTGTTACTAAGAACACAACATTTTGTAGGGACACATACACATATATGGAGATTGCTAGCTAGTTGCTTCTATTCTAGCATTGGAGTTCTTAGTAATATCGACACCGAGACCTTACATGTGTGTCCTGGATAGTGTTGTGTTATGAAACGAAGGCCTTCAATGCACCAAATTAAATGGCTACAAATGGTAAATGTGAACTAGTACATATTCCGTGTACATCTTCCAGCTCCTATTTTGTACTTTTTTGTACTTAGTTCCATGAATGCAAAATATTTTAGGACAGCACAGAATTATCTTTGTGTACTACAAGCACAAAAACTACTGCTATTAATCGTCACAGTGTGCCCTCTGTTTTTATGGTGTAACTCTGTGTATGTCCTCATTGATGCTACTCAATCAGTGAGTGAAAGCTTGTAGCTCCCTTGATTTTTTCACCATATGCATATGCTTGGAGAATCCAATAAGTCAGCTGACCCAGCATTATCCCATCAAATTGTAGTGACTAAGAGCCTTCAGTGCCCGTCAGGAAAACGAGTAACCAAATACAGGGGATCAGTAGCAGGATTGTAAGACTTAAGCTGATCAATCGAGGCTGCAAACCAATCCATATACACTTTGGCAGTACTGCTCTGATGTATGTGAAACATCTGATAGATCAGCAACTGATGCTGATCCCTGCCAAAGCGTTCATGGATCGTGTTTTACATAAAACAGGCCAGGCTAACTGCTCTAGTTGAGGCTCAATGGACTGAACCCAAAGAGCAGCGGCATCAGTAAAGTGCATACGTGAAACCTGAACCCACATAGCTGGATCAACTGAATACATGTCAAAGTAACTCTCTGGCTGGCAGATCCACAAACGAGTATGATTACCATCGCACCGAGGAAAATTCAGTTTAGGCAAACGGCCCGTTGAAGCAGAACCGTGCTCCGGGGGGACAATTGCGAGCGAGAGATAAATCATAAGCAGATCTCCCCAGATCGAGGATTCCCCCACAAATCAACTAGCGTGCTCGGGAATTATGGAGAAATTTCTGGCAGCAGCAGCTCACAGACCTCCAGAAATCTCAATCGAATTTTGCAAGGTGATCAATGAATGCAGAAAGGCGATCAATCAAGGATCGACCGTATCTGATACCAGATGTTCGGGTAGCAGATCAGAGTAGCAAGAAAGGGGATTGGGTTTGGGAAGAACACGAGAGAATAGTGAAGGCAGATTAAGAATTTAAGATAGTAGGTGATTCTCAATTGTATTCTTACCAGGTTCTCTCTTTCTCTCCAAGTTACCCTCATATACAGTCGGTCAAGCCTATACATTCAGTAGCGTAGCAGCTAGTGGTCACAACACAAGCCCGTTCTGGCCCAACAAGTCTCTTGCTAGGGAGCCGAGCTCTGGTGCTGCTCTTGGACGTTCCTTTGGTTGTTGTCGGACCCGCTACAGCTGCACAACTATTTTCTGAACCCTCTTCTTCAGTCATTATAGCAGAGTTGGAAGGATGTGTATAATGCTAACCAGTGAAATTTCTTGATACTTCCCAAGCCTACTGCTCTATGTAGATAGTAAGTACATCCTATGAAGAAATATGGACAGGGCAGGGATTTCCGAACTTTGCAAGACCATCGGTTTCGATAATCGATACTACTAAGAACTCCAGTGGCAGAATGAAAGGAACTAGCTGCCTCTGTATATGTATGTGCCCGAACTGTGTAAAATGTGCATCCTGTCTATCTAGTGTTGTGTTAGGAAACAGAGGCCTTCAATGAGAAATTTCAATATTTGACACACAATTCGTCTGCCTCACAAGATTTGACATCCAATTCGCGTGTCTTTCAAAATTTGACATCCAGACAACAAATTCTTTCAAAACAAGGGATTCCAGCCATTTTCTCACATTTCTCAATTTTCTTTAATCTTTTCACCTCTCCTCCTAAAAAGACCACAATACCCCTACATACTAAGACATGAGATTGGGAGGGTGCGCTTCTCCTTCCGTCGGACAGAGTCGCGAGTCTCGCGACTGAGCGCCGCGTGCCGCGACCCGCCCCGCCACCCTGTCCGCAGCGCGCCGCCGGCGACCAGCCTCCGCCCCTCCCCGTCCCCTATCCGACCTCCCTCAGCCTGCGCGGGTAGCCATCGCTGCTGCCCTCCACCGCCCGGATCTTGCTGCCTCTCCCGCCCCTGCTCGCAAGTCGCCGTCGCCAGCCACCGCCATGGGCACGGCCAACGGCCAGCAGCCGGCGGAGGGCGCTTCCTCTGACAAGCTCTGGCACGTCGAGTCCATGTTGGAGCTACCCTCGGCGCCGGGCAAGATCCCCGGGATCAACGCCGTCGTGCTCGGGCTCGCCGCCGAGGAGAACGACCTTATCTTTCCCAGCTCCGACTTCTCTGCCAAAGCTCTCGCTTCCTCTTTCTTAATGAGTCAGGGACAGTTTGGTCCTTCCAGATGGCTGGGAAGGGGTCAAAACATTACAGGAAAAGGAAATGGAGAGAAAATGGCCGGAATCCCTTGTTTTGAAAGAATTCGTAGTCTGGATGTCAAATCTTGAAAGGCACACGAATTAAGCGTCAAATCTTGCGAGGCAGACGAATTAGATGTCAAATATTGAAATTTCTCGCCTTCAATGAACCACATGCCTCTATATTTAGCTCTGCCATACTAGTAGAGCTGTTAATTGTGAACTTGTACAGGTTCCATTTACATCTTCGACCTGCTATTTTGTACTTTCTTGTACTCAAGTCCAGAAAGGCAACACATCTTACAACGGGATACAATTATCTCTATGCCACGAGCACAAAAACTACTGCAATTAATTAATTGTCACAGTGTGCCCTACGTTTTTTTGGTTTAATCTCTGTGGTCCATCCACAAGGATGCTACTCAATTGCTGACTGAGTAAAAGTTTGTGGCTCCCTTAAATTTCAACGTATGGCTCTGCGCCAGAAATGGAAGACAAGTTTTATTGATTATCACCTGTACTTTGATATGTTTTCCATATATATATGAGAAAGAGAATTTATGGAAGTATCGTTCTTGCCCAACAGCCTAAATGGTATGCCATAAGTATTTATCGAAGCACAAGGCCTCCTACAGTGATCTAGTGATTGCAGCTATTGACTCCAAGTATTTGTAGCCGGCCAAGATCCATTGCTCTGCTTCTTGAGCGATTTGAATACCAGAGAGCATATTGGTGTTTTAGCTGCATTTACAGAAAAATGAAGTTA
The DNA here is from genome assembly GCA_015844335.1 of Chrysopogon serrulatus. NCBI lineage: Eukaryota > Viridiplantae > Streptophyta > Magnoliopsida > Poales > Poaceae > Chrysopogon > Chrysopogon serrulatus. Next base: position 113,410 of record JADLZL010003530.1, on the reverse strand, counting down.
TCTGGCTATGCAAGGAGCATATTGTATTCAGGTGGCATTGCAAATAATTGTCTATACGAATGGCATTGACTGGCAATGCAATGTATTCAGGTGGCATTGCAAATAATTGTCTGTACGAATGGCATTGACTGGCAATGCAAGGAGCATATTGGTGTATTCAGGTGGCATTGCAAATAATTGTCTGTACGAATGGCATTGACTGAAAAACACTATATAATCTTCACGTTGGAATCAATAACTTGTAGGATAACAGACCAATATACAAAAGTAAGTCTCATCATAGTAAAACTGTGCTGTGTGCAGTATTGTTCATTCTGTATAATAGGTGTGCATAGCTTCTGTCACTCTCCAGAGTATTCATCACCTCTTTTTTGTGGCACGTTGTGCATTTAATGTTTCGTTTATCGCCTCAAAAATAACTTAGATGATTTGTTTAATAATTGGTCTAAAAGGGGGTGCCAATTATAATGCATTATTATTAACTGCAGCAGCCACATTATGCTGGACAATTTGGTTAACAAGAAATGAGGTGGTTTTTGACAAGTGTAGACCAAAAAATTTTTTGTAGGTACTATTAGGGGAACTACTAGCTCTAGCAATAGGCAAGACTGCAGCGGCGTAAGGGTTTACAGGGGCAACTCTTGCATGTTGCCCAGTTCCTGGAGACGTCAGTGTAGCATTTTTTCAGATCCAATGGATGATTATCAATTAAGTTTATAGGTCATGCTCAGTCAGGATCTATCCTTTACCCTTATTTGTATACTCACCTATCTCATCAGCCCTTCGGCCACGTCGCCTGATTTGCTCGCCCCTCGGATTCCGCATCCACGGCCACCAAAACACCACCGCCCGAAACTTCTCGACATCCCAACCCCGTGCACGAGTCTATTCTTGTTTTTGTTATCTCTCAGTATCGGTGTGAACATGTGTGTCCTGGTTCTCATGTATCGTGGTCGAATTTTGTAATAATTGATCTGATTCTACCTTTTGGTAGATGAAGCCAGGTATATACTATCCTTTATCTAAAAAAAAGGTGTGCATAATTCTAGACCTCAGTATTTTCATCCGCCATGCAAAAAGTGTGTGACAGTAGGTAACAAATTTGCTCAACTGCCAATTCTAAAGAAACGCTATGTGATAGTAGTAGTTCGGAACTTTTGACACTGCCAGATTCCAGCTTCTGAACTTACAGAAAACTAAGAAGCAGAACTCTTTTGGTACAAGGCAAGCAACAACTATATATCAATGTGGCCAGTGGCGGACCTAGGATTTGGATGTTGGGTATGCCCGGCTGCACTGCTGGAGGTCATCGGCCACGGCAAGGCGGCAAGGACGGTCGTCGGCCACTGCTGGAGCTCAAAAATGCAGGGTATGCCTGGGCATACCCAGGCACAACGCTGGGTCCGCCCATGAATGTGGCCGTCTAATATTTACTTTCAGTTATTTTTAGGTTCTCCATTCTGTCTGTAATTTTCAATGAATAAACAAAGATTGTACGCTAGCTTCAATGCAACACAAGCTCTCTGAAAGTCTGCTACGCCAGCGATGTGATTACAGAGTAACACTGAAGTCCGAAGTTTTCAAGCTACTGTACTATTTTTCAGAGAAAAATTTTCATCTGCTTTTTTAATATAAAAAGTTAATAATAGTCTATTACAAGAGAAGCTGCACACACCACCTCGACATGAAGCACCAACTAAACTCAAACAAAACACCTCTGACATCCTAACAATAAAGTATCTGACAGATAAAGCATCCAAAATGGAACTTCTTGGAGTATAAAATAGTCACCACACAAGAAATACATGCTTCAGATTCCAATCGACCAGTCATGCGAACGTGGCCCAAATCTATACTGCAGCTCACTGGATCGATCTAGGGTAGTGAACCACGCTCACTTGTGAACGGATCGAAGGAGGAGAGGAAGGGAATAACAGATCGAAGTCTTTGATACCAAGTGTTAGTATAATCGAAGGGGAATTTGAGACTTGGGGAAAGAACGCAGGAGAAGAACAGGGAGCAGGTAGAACGAGGATGAGTTGTAAATGGGAAAAAGTCTATATCACCCTCTGAACTATGACGGGTGGAATATTTAACCCTCTCAACTACAAAACCGGGTATTCTACCCCTTGAACTTCTCAAATTGGTTAAATTACCCTCTAGAGCGGTTTTTGAATGGTAGTTTTGCTACAGTAGCATGATTTTGTTTTTTTATTTGTTTTTAATTTGAATCTTTGAAAAATTATAGTAAATCACAGAAAAATTATAAAATAGAACATACAATTTTGTTGGACTCCACATGAATAGATCTACACAGTGAGCATACAATATGTTATTTTTCATTACAATTTTTTTTGTTGTAATTTTAGATCTATGATTTTCTATAATTAAATAGAATAATTCATAGACGTAGTTTTCTGTGCTCCAATTATGGTGAACTTTTTAGGGTAGGATAATTATTATGTGCTTAATCTCTAATAAAAATTTCATACTTATTGAATCATGTATAACTTAGTTATAAATTTATTTATATTTAATAAGCATAAACCTAAATAAATTTATAACTAAGTTATATATGATTCAATGAGTATAAAATTTTTTCTAGAGATCAAGAATACAATAATTAGCCTACCATAAAAATTTCACCACAATTGGACCACGTAAACTGCGGCTATGAATTATTTCAATCACGTGTCGATTTACTCATGTGGAGTCCAACAAAATTGGATTTTCTATTTTATAATTTTTCTATGATTTACTATGATTTTTTGAAGATTCAGCCGAAATAAAAAAAAAAAAGACAAAACCACGCTATTATAGCAAACTACCGTTCAAAACCGCTCTAGAGAGTAATTTAACCGGTTTAAAAAGTTCGGGGGTAGAATATCCGGTTTTATAGTTGAGGAGGTTAAGTATTCCATGCGTCATAGTTTATGAGGGGTAATGTAGACTTTTTTTCTATTAGAATGTGTCCAACTCCTCTTCGCTCTCTCTAGAGTACAAGATATCTCACACCTACTGCCACTGGGTCCCACGACGTGTGAGCTGGACCAGCGGTCGAACGGTGCTGACCAGGAAGTGCGCTTGCGGTGTCTTCTGCGGCTGTTGCCGTTCCAGGTTCAAGCTGCTTGCTGTAGTGTCTTCAGATACTTGTTCTTATGTACCATCAGAGCTGATTAGAGCCGCTGAGAGGCTGATCTGTGCCACATTTTTGGAAAGTCCACCCTTTGTGCAGGCTCCTACACAAGCATGGAACCTCTCCAGTGTGAATTACACTGATGTAAGTAGTCCTCCGATAGACCCTTCTGCAACTGAAAGCATTGACGAGTTTGTTGAGAAATATTTGTACTATCTAAAACTTTGAATGATAGAAATTTTATAATACTAACCAGTCAAATTTCTTGATACCTCCCAAGCCCACTGCTCTACGTAGAATTGTAGATAGTGCATCCTAAGAACTATGGACAGCTAGGGATTATCAGATAGCTAGCACATCGAAAGAACTATAGAAGCCAGGGATTTCTGAATATTGTAGCTAGTAGGGTCGTTGGTTTCAATACTACTTACAACTCCGGTGGCCGAATGAAAGCAACTAGCAATGCCTCTCTATATATAAGTATGAAACTAGTAACAAGGCGCGCTCCTGCACGCACGCCGATGAGATATTGCAATGTGTTTAATAACAGTGTAGACTTTATTCACAAAAAAAAAAAAAAAACAGTGTAGACTTATACTTATACAGATAGAGATATGTATATGTATGGTTCATATATTGTTTGACATCAGAAAAGGTAAAAAGAGTACGTAAGTGTATATATGCAAAGGAGAACCAGTGTTATGACCAATTAGTTTTTCCTTTTGGAGGCACTATACATAATTTTATGGCAACCAATAGCATTAAGTGAATTGAAGGGAATGGGAAAAACCTGAGGCATTGAATAAACAACATAATTCGAATTTATTTTACACAAGAACTTTACCCTCTCCTGATGAAGATCAACACCTATAAGCAGTGACAGCTTTTAGGTCTACACCACCAGGCACCACGCCATACAAACAGGCAGGCATAAGCAAAGGAACTCACCAACACACATTCCAATGTTATCAGTCTGTACAGATGGATTTGTTAGAAACAACCTTTCCTCTCTGTTGCCTCCCTTCACCAGATAGCACAGAGGAAACAATCATTAGGAACCGTGAAACAGATGGATTTGCCTAGCAGTGTAAATGCCCTTTTCCATGATTAAAGGCAAACACGAACTGAGAATGAGCATTCATTGTTTTGATAAATTCACCTTCTTGTCTATGCGGAGGAACAACTGACCTGTGCTTTCTGCATCTCTGAGCACCATCCAAATAATTAGAACCTGAGGCATAGCCTGGAAGAAAAATTATATCGGTTTGTGGACAAAAAATAGATCAATTCCCATGACACTCATTTATACTTTGCATCGTTCTCGGATAGGAAGCAGAAATAGCAAGCAGGGATCATGAGGTCTGCAAGCAAAAAGAAGGCCTCCAACTTGGAGAACCAATGACACATGTACTGAAGTAAATAAAAAAATTACTTAAGAAGATGAACATTTGGGCAGCAGGCTAGTAGTTGACATCTGCTATCAGCTGAAGAAAGCTTGAAGCAGTGTGCAAGGAAATCGAAGACCTCCAATTTGGCAATTGTAACACATGAGACACATACAGGGGAAAAAAGGTTAACTGCCGAACAAAAGAGCTCTTCCATAACATGACTAAACCTACCTTTAGAAGGCTAGAGCAGTAGAAGAAAGACAGGTAAGTTGTTCCACCTGTAAGTGACCTGAAAAACAGCAATCATATTTGTAACATAAGCAAAGATGAAACTGAAAATTGACACAGAAGCCTCTCTTTCTTAAGGCAGGAAGAAGAACCTTCAGGTCAGTCGAAACATAGCACTGGAATCATCAAATCTGTATTCCACAATTCATTCAGATCTAACTACATTTTTTTTGGGGAGAAAGGCGACATAGATGAGCTCACCATAATAGACCAGATAAATGGCTGGCCATCTCGGGTTTTAATTTGCTGCAAATGAAAATGGCACTAATGGGCCAGAGAGAATTGAGTTGGGTATGCCAAACTAAACTTATATCTGATCTGTTATGGTGTGCTTTATGCTTATCCAACCAAAATCTTCTTTTTGTCCACACACTTGAACCTTTTGGAGATCAGTGCACGTAGACCTAAACAGTTACTAAACTACATCCAAACTGCAAGTTATTATGTGAGATTATGCACTTCACATTGTTCTCTGTAAATATTTGAGAACCTAAACCAGCCTGCTATCTAAACATTGATACAAGAACCAAACAACTGGTAGAACAAGATATCTGCCCAAAAAAATAAAATCACTTCTAAAAATAAAATTACAGCGGCAATAGGCAATACAATGAGATAAGAGTATTTTGGTAGCCTATGAGTAATTAGATAATAGACTTTTTGTATATTAGTGGGATAGAGTATAACAAATATAATGACCAAATTAGATAAAAGGTGAAAAAAGTATGTGGATGCCTAAAATCCTAATATAATGAACCAAAGGAAATAATATTTTTATCACAAGGATTATTTACATTTAAAGATGCAAAGGAGCCTCTACTCTTGACCCAACCTTATTTTTTTTCCAATGACGTTTGCAATAGAACGGCAGCCAAGTATGGAAATGGAACTGCAGGAAAAAAAAGATGCAGTCAGTCAATTTAAGAAGAAAAGGAACAGCACAGACAATAGACCATTCAAGGATGCATTTGGAGTGTTTTTTTTTTAAAAAAAAAAATTAAAAAATGGAAGCATGAGAAGGCAGAATTGCCAAAGACTTTTATTGCATGAATTTCCATACAATTCAGTAGATGAACACATTACATCATCTAATATTTGCAGGAAGATAAAGCCAAAATCTGAATAATCATGCTTCCAGCACTCAAATAACTGCATAACACAAAGCAAAGTATCCAACTGCTACCTTCAGAGTTTCAGAAGAGGAAATAACGTTATGGTGCAGTCGTGGACCTAATGCTGTTGCAGAAAAGCCACAAATTATCTTTGTAGAGGTGCTGGGCCACTGCTGATATACATGATGCATAGCTATCGCGTAGTACAGTTCAACATGAAAGCCCCGCCCCGCCCCCCAAAAAAAAGGTCCCGTCGAGGGCATAGCTAAGAGCAATTTCTATTGGCTGACTAACCTGCTGGCCATTCCTAGGCAACCTTCTTGTACAGGACGGCACCATGACAGTTACATTGTACAACAAAAAAAATCTATAAATTGTCTGCAAGAAAATATAGTGTGAAGGCAGACTGATCGTAGCCAAAACAAAGGTTCAGCAATATACATTACCAACTAAATAGAGTATTATCACTTTTATGCAGCAGGGTGAGCAATGAGTTACTAAGGTTTGCTGTTTTTATCTGGAGACACAGACAATCTGATTTTTCAAGTGTGTGGATCACTGAACTCCAGACGTTACATACAATACAACAAAGGATGAGTTCAGACTTCATTAGAATATAAAAATGTACACTGCTCCGCTTTATCTAAAACAAAGAGCCATTTTTTCGTATTATCTAAATGGTTCCCATATCATTTTTCGTTCTAAGAACCCTTTCTGCAACCAACCAATGGAAAACTATAAATGTAAAAACCTAAAACCTAAGGAATAGCAAGTACTTCTTTATTCTTTATTTACACAATTCTGAGTTCATGTATATGTGTGCAAAAAAAAAAATATGCAGACTCTTTCAGTCCATTCATCTACATTAACTCACCAAAGACACCGACAATGAATCTAGGAAACTCAGCAAAGAACCACCAGTCCATTGCCTCTCGAATGCACTGTCCCAGTTCCAGTTAACCTCCTCGAGGAGTTTTGAAGAATCGCACCATTCTGTGGAGCAGGAACTTCAGCAAGCACAATACTAATCCAAGGAACAAGAATTAGGAGCACATAGTAAATTAAATTCAGAAATAAAAACAGGGGAACATCATCATTGCAGACCTGAATCTCTGGAAAATAGATGCAGCAAAGTTTAGATGAATGTCGCCATGGATGGCTCCCAGGCACACTCCAAATCGAAGTTACTGGCAAAACAAAATGGATGGCAGGAAGAAACACACCAAACCAGCTCAGGTCTGAGGTGCAGGTGCACAACGCAGCCAGGCACTTGGTGCAGGTCGGCACTGCGCGACAGCCAGCCGCCGGAATTTGGGAGGATGAGGACCGGAGGACAGCCGCTGCCTGCCTCAACCTGCACATCAAGCCTTGGCAGTTGGAGGTGGCCGGAGCACGCTCTCTCGTTTCGCCAGGAGGCCGGCCCTTCCGGTGTACGGCAACTGGAACCCCTCCACCAGCTCGCCCTAGTGGCCCCATGGATCCGACCGCCGAGCTCAGCCGCCTCTGTCAATGGAGACGAAGAGGCGGTGCGCAGCTGGGGTCAGCCGAGTTGGGGCCACCACACCACCAGGGCAGCCGGGCTCCGCCGTGCCGAGGGGGCCGATGCCACTGCCCTGCCCACGTGCAGCAGGCACGACCTCTAGCACGCATGCCTAGGGTTTCCTGTAGCGCCACGTGCAAAGCAGGGGGTGCCGCCGCAGCCCGCCAGCGCCTAGAGAGGCGAGCCGGCCGCGCTTGCCCAGCCAGCACGCCGGGGTGGGGAAGAGGGGCAGGCGGCGCGCAGCCGCCTCCTCTAGCGCCGGTGGCCGCCGCCCTGGCCGTGTCGAGGGGGAAGAGAGGAATAGAGAGAGAACGTGGAGACAAGAGAGAGGAGGGAAAGCAGGCCACCGCAGGTGCCAGCCAGCCGCCCAGGCGTCGTAGGGGGGGCCTGGCTGGTGGGCCGCCGCCGCTGCACGGGGAGAAAGGGAGAGGAGCAGGAGGCGGCGGCGCCAAGCTCAGGAGAGAGCACGTGCGAGAGTGCAGGGAGCGAGTGGCTGGGAAAATCTGGCCATTTCGCGTCGGAAAAAAAAACCCGCCTAGAACAGCGACACAAGGAAGCACAACCATTGATTGGAGCATCCAAAGGCCAATAGGAATTGGGGCGACGTGGACTGGGCAGAAATCGGAGAGCTTGTGCCAATTTTATATGTTAGATATCCATCGTGGCTAGTGTCAGTGTTACAAAACAGAGGGCTCCAATGCATCATGTGGCTCCATTATCCAACTTTGCTACACCAGTACAAATAATGTTAAATGTGAACCTGAAGTTCCATTTACATCTTCCAGCTGCTATTCTGTACTTTTTCTTTACTCGAGTCCACAGGCAAATGATTTTAGGACAGGATACGATTATCCCCGTGCTAGGAGCACCAAAACTACTGCTACTAGTCACAGTGTTCCCTCTGCTTTTATAGTGCAATCTCTGCTGAGGAAAAGCTTGTAGGTCCCATAAATTTCACCATATAGTGCGCCACAAATGAAGGACAATCTGTATTGATGAATTACTGCACTTTTACTCATGTAGTGATTAAAAAATATTATGAAATGTTCCTGCACAACCTAAACGGCGAACCGTAGATATTGACCGAAGCATGGATTACACTCAAAAGGCCTCCCCCCAGAGACCTAGCGATCGCAACTATGGACTCTGGTTGTGAAGCGAACCAGAATTTCAAAACTTAGAATTTCCAACTCTCTTGCTCCTTTGTGATAGTCCCAGGATATCTCGGCTATCACGGGCATCCACTTTTCAAATGATTACAAGGTCATACAACAACAGAGTACAAAAATAAGCCTAATACGCCTGTTTGCTTCAGGATTTGCTCAAAACTTCCAACTGGGCCAACAAGGGGGAGCTCAACTGAATCTGGCCCAGAAGCATACCCCAACTCACTCTTGTAACATTCTGGACAATGAACTGCAGACTGTCAGAAACATTGAGGAAGCAATGCTCACTAAGGAATCTGAAGAGGGGGCAGATTCTCCAAACAACAAGAAGAGGGGTAGGAAAGGAAAGAACCATACACCGGTTGTGGAATCAGTTGTCAGAAGGAGTGAAAGGGCTAAGGCCACCACTAAATGGTTTTAAACACAACATTTGCAAAAATAGAAACTGTGTGGGCTGCTCCAATATGTCTCCTATCCTATCTCCTACCACTCTCAAGAAAACTGGGACAGACTTTTGCAACATCCAGGAAGACCAGTTGTCTGAGGAGACATTGTTGGGAAAGGAAAAACTGGAGCCAGTTGGGAAAAAGGTGAAGAAAAGAAAGAACGCTGAGGGCAAGGCCCAAGAGGGGAAGGATGCTGAAAAGGAGAATGATGAGTGAAGCCATGAAGACTTGCCCCAGGATGGTTTCGACTTGGTCTCCCTTTTTTGTTTATCTTTAACTTCGTTTGGCTTAGCAGCCTTGTGCCCTTTCATGTTTAGTACATTCTGGCTCGTCAGGAACTCTTTTAGGTCAAGCTCGCCCTGTGTAAAAACTTCCTGGATGTTCGTTGTTCGGTTTATGTGTTGGGGTTTCGATGCTTATTTGAGCTCTTGTTCTTTTGATAGGTTTTATATGCCTATCTTTGCTAGTTCTTTCAAGCTTTCCCCCATTGATGACTAATAACAAAGTTTGGAAAACTTTAAACTGGAATGTTAGAGGGCTAAATTCTGATTCCAAGTGGAATTCCATTAGAGATAAAGTGCCGGAGAGTAGGAGTGAGATTGTCTGTTTACAAGAAACTAAGAAAGATAGCTTTGACATCAGCTTTATCAGAAATATTTGTCCTATTGAGTTTGACTCTTTTGAGTTTGTTCCATCTGCTGGCACGTCTGGTGGGATTCTTGTGGCTTGGAAGGGCAACTGCTTCTAGGGAACTAAATCCTTCAGCAACAACTTCACCTTATCCATTGAGTTCACCTCCAAGCTTACAAATGACTCCTGGGTACTCAACTATTTATGCACCCTGCATAGATGTTGGCAAGAGAATTTTTACAGTGGTTCAAAAATATACAGATGCCAGAGCATGTGGACTGACTCATAGTGGGTGATTTCAACTTGATCAGAAAACCGAAGGACGGGAACAGAGATGGGGGAGATGTCAATGAAATGTTCAGATTCAATGAGGCAATCAGCAAACTCAACCTAATTGAGCTACCACTCCATGGTAGACATTTTACCTGGACAATCAAGCAATTTCCACCTCTGTTAGAGAGGTTGGACTGGTTCTTCTCTTCAACCTCCTGGACCTTGAAGTTTCCTGACACTATAGTCAAAACCCTTGTCATGGAAACATCTGATCATTGGCCTTGTATGGTTCACATTGGAACTGTGATTCCACAGAGCAGAATCTTTAGGTTTGAAAACTTTTGGCTTGATCATAAAGAATTTATAGATGTGGTGGTAGATGGATGGAGAGCCACTGATCAAAATATAGACCCAACCAAGATAATTACAGCTAAATTCAAGAATTTGAGGAAAAGACTAAAGGAATGGAAACTAACCCTGCCAAAACTTGCACTGACAATTGAGAGGATTAAGCTTGTGCTCCACTTCTTGGAAACAATTGAACTGTTCAGAGACCTCTCTCTATCAGAATGGAACTTTAAAAGCCTGGTTGCAGATAAGCTGATTTTTCTCCTAAAGCAGTAGTGAACTTATTGGAAGCAAAGAGGGAAAATAAGGTGGGCGAAAGAGGGAGATGCAGCAACAAAATTTTTTCATGCACAGGCAACAAATCAGACACATGAATAATAAGATAACTTCCCTGAAAGATAGTGAAGGACACAATCTATGCAGCCATGAGAAAAAAAGCAGACCTGATCTAGAACTCTTTCAAGCAGAGAATGGGTATCTCTGAGTTCACCTCCATGCTATTTGATCTTGAGAGCCTTATCAATCCAATCATTGGTATTGAACAGCTAGAATCCTCCTTCTCAATTGAAGAAATAAAAGTAGTTTCCAACCTTCCAAATAATAAGTCCCCTGGTGTAGATGGATTCTCAAATGAATTCATTAAAGGTTGCTGGTCCTTGATTGCCCCAGACTTCTTGAACCTGTGCCAGGCATTCTATAATGGTGACATCTATTTGATAAGTATTAACAACTCCTTCATCACCCTAATCCTAAAAAAAGATGGACCAGAAACAATATCAGACTTCAGACTAATCTCATTGCTCAATTCCTCAGTAGAGATCATCACCAAGTTGTTGGCCAATAGACTGCAAGGTCCAATCAAGGGACTAGTCCACCAAAATTAGTATGGCTTCATCAAGACAAGGACAATCCAGGACTGCTTGGCGTGGACTTTTAAATACCTTTATATCTATCACAAGTCCAAAAAAGACCTCATCATTCTAAAACTGGATTTTGAAAAAGCTTTTGACAAGAATGAGCATGAGACAATCATTTAGATTCTATGAGCAAAGGATTTGGACAAAGGTGGGTGCAAGGCATACTCAACTCTGGAACATCTTCAGTATTGCTTAATGGAGTCCCTAGGAAGGTCTTCCACTGTAATCATGGGGTCAGACAAGGTGACCCTCTATCCCTATTGCTGTTTGTTCTGGCTGCAGACATGCTGCAATCAATCATCAATAAAGCATCAGCGCAAGGTATCCTCAAGAAACCAATCCTACTTGAATATACTAATGACTTCCCTGCCATCCAATATGCAGACGGCACCTTGCTAATCATGGAAGCCTCCAGCATCTAGCTAATAGCCCTCAAAGCTCTACTGCACTCCTTTGGTGAGTCAACTAGGTTAAAAGTCAATTACAACAAAACCATCATGGTCCTCATCAACACCAGCCCGGAGAAGCTACAACACCTTGCCTGAACCTTCAGTTGTGAGGTGGGAACATGTTGACGGTCATTAACTCACAATTTATACAGCAAACTATTATATGAAAAGCCATGAAAAAACATCATAACACGTAGACATAGGGCTTATTCTAACGAATTCCACAAGTTTTGGTGATCTACCACTTGCAGGAGGACATGCCGGAAATACATGAAAATATACACATAAAAGGCTATAAAATATACATAAAAAGGTTCAAAGAATGAGTGGCCCAGTCACCAGAGTACCCAGGCCCCAAACATAGATACAAACACCAAGCATGAGCCCAAAAAGAGAAAGCCCGAACAAGTCTCGAATCCAGTCCAGGCTGCAGGAGCAGTGCTCGGTAATTTGGACGCCCAGGATACATACGAACTCCGTTTTCAGTGATCCAGGACTTTTCGGAAAGCTAACGACAAGGCCGACGCGATCACCAAAGATGGGCCTGATTGGAGCCCACCAGGGTGCAGCCACACCCTGGTGCGGGCGCACCACCAGCGGCCCCGCTCGGCCCGAGCTTTGGTCGGTGGCTTCTTACCGCCTCTCCAACGTCGGTTCACAGGGGGGTCTCGGTTCAATGTATCCAGAGGTCGGTTTGGAGCATTAAAATGCTATTTTACAGGGAGCCCCCTCCACCTCAACTATAAAAGGAGGTCTCCCCCTCTCCTCATGCCATCATCCAATCAAGCAACCACCAAGAGGGCAAGAGTACCTAAGAGCTTCACTTCATAGGGGCCTAGGCCCTAGGCCTAGGCCCTAGCTAGCCTAGCTAGTTCTAGTATAGGGAGTGAGAGAGGGAAAGTAGAGGAGGTTCGGGCGTATCTGCCATCTCTTGTCTCGGATCCGGTGCCCCCGGGTTGAGGAGGCGGAGTGCCGGACGTGTCGGCTCCCTCTCCACGTGTACCTCTATGGCCATGTACTACTTGGAGTATAAGGACCGTGTTCGACTACGGTGGTGAGTCTCTATTCATGTTATCTTGTGCATTACATTCTTGCGGGTTCGTTGTCTATTACTTGCCTTAGTAGCAGATGCTCTAGTAGAGGATCCCTGATAAAGACGGATAGCCCTGATCAACGCTAGAGTAGTAGTCGATAGCGTAGACGTGGTGTCTAGGCTAGTGGCTACCCTCGTTTGCCTCACACTCCATGGGTGAGGGGTAGGTGTTAGGTGGTGACAGCCCTAACATCCTTTGTATTCCCCATGTTCGGGTGTGGCATAGAGCTATTAGCCGGCATCACTTAGCAGACTAGGTGCGATCCGGTGCCCGAAGCAAGAGTATAGTGAGCAACGTTACCTCCATGTAGAGATCCTAAATCATAGAAGAACCTCACTACCCTTTTCTAAACTCTACCCTTTGGTGGTCCTTGGACGAGTTAGTTAGAAGAAATACCTCCGTTCCTCGTGGAAATACGATACCCTGAATACTTGCAGGTGAAGTGCTATGACGGTAATTCCGTGCGCTTGTGGATTTGGCTGCTTTCGCTAAGAAATACCAACAGAACATTGCCTTTTCCATACCTGGGCCTGCCATTAAGCCTCCATAAGAAAAGAATAATTGATTTTTCGCCCCTGGTCACAAAGTGTGAGAGAAGACTGGTTGCCACTTCCCTCTATCTCAACCAAGCGGGTCGGCTACAAATCACCAACTTGGTTCTCACTGCAATGCCAATATTCTGCATGAGCACCTTCCTTCTTCAGCAATCGGTCATTGACCAAATCGACAAGTTCAGAAAGTTATGCCTATGGAGAGGGGCAGATTTCAATGCTAATCAAAACCAAAAGCCGCATGGACAATGGTCTGCAGAGAAAAAGATCAAGGGGGCTAGAGGTACTCAATATCAAAACTCAGAATGAGGCATTGTTGATCAAGCACTTGCACAAATTTTTCAATAAACAGGATATTCCCTGGGTTTCACTGATTTGGGAGAAATATTATGCAAATGGTAAGATCCCTAGCAGTGTCAATAAGGGCTCTTTCTGGTGGAGAGATATAGTCAAGCTCTTATGCAAGTTTAAAGGGATGGCAAGGGTCCAAGTGATGAATGGTTTTTTGATGGTATCTGTTAATGCCTACTGAATAATTTCGCAAGCGCACGGATATGTTGTAGCACTTCACTAGATAAGTATACCCAGTTTTAATATCGAACCCAAAGAAAGATGTGTGAGGGTCTTCTAAACTACACTTAACCACCTGAGTAGCAAACAAGGCTGTAGAAGGTAGGGATATAGAGGGAACAACTAAGGCTTCTAATTCAGGCTCAAGTAAGTTATGATTAGGATGCTTTACTGGGGAATTGGATAGAGGAGCAAAGGCAAAACTGTAACCCGACTACCAATTATTCACCTGCTCGGCCTACCGACGGGATAGTGGAATATATAAGATTCAACGGAGCTATAAAGTCACCTCCACGAGCTACCACCAAATCTAGACATTAGGGTACATCTACGAGTAACGAAGTCTAAGCACCACGCTTGCACTACGAATACTACTCTAACCCAAGAGCTACAAGGATTAAAGTACTCAAAAGAGTCACAAACCAGTAAAACAAGATAAACAATGTTACTTACTTGAACTCAGAAGTCGATTCCGAAGTAACCTCAGATACAAGCTGTAGAGGTAGCACCGACAGGCCGATACTCCTCCAAAACTCTCTCTTTAACTCTATCTCTCTATCTCTGAAGAACTAGCTTCTAGAGGTATAGAACTAGCTCTCTCTTGGAATGCTAACTCGAGAGGTCATCCATTCAAGGGACACCTCCGAGGATCCTAATTAGGGTTTCTCGCTAAAGCTCTTCTCTTCAGAATGGATCCTCCTTCCTAGGGGGTTCCCTCTCCTTTTGTAGCCCTAGCAAATCAACGTGAGCCCTTGGATCAAACCGACATTGGTGGACGGTGGAGATCAATTCTCAAAGGCGGTGGAGTAAACTAGGCGAACCAGGCCACAAGTGGGGCCCACCGCAGACCGGCCGGTCCAGGGCCAAACCGGCCGGTCTGGCCTGGTCTCCTCTGGCCCTCCACTTCGGTCTCGTGTCTTCTTGTTCCTTCTGGAATGTTCCTATGTAGCCGTGGCGTCCAATCTTGCATTCTATGTTGCAGTGTAGCTAAAAAGTGTGTTATTTCCAGTGTTTACCTGCAAAACCATTGATTCACCAAAACTCGTGGAATTCATTAGTCAAAGCCCTACTTCTAGATACATGGATTGCTTTTATGTCACTTTGGAAGGGTAGTTGATGGTTGGATTTGAACGTTAAGGATCGTCAACAACACCCCCACACTTAGGCTTCTACTCATCCTTGAGAAAAAGTTGGATAACTTTAGACATAACTTCGGACAAAGATATCAACATAAGCTCATTCCTGGTGATTCCTGCACTGTGAGATTCAAAGTGTCTACCATGCAACTTTGGAAAGTTGAAGAGTAGAACAGTTGAACAGATTACCTTTATCTCACAGCCAAGTCCATTGGAGGATTTTGCAAGATTTTTGAAATTAAACATTGCTTACTTGCTCCTCAATGTGGTACTCTCAAATCACTCATTATATGTAGTATTTGTGGATCTCATTTAGGCTTGAATGAGTGACTGCCTTTCCTTGCAACCTACCTCTAATAGGCTGATGTGGAGTTTGAAGGTTTGGCAAAAAATAGTATACTTACCTTACACGTCACTGAGCCAGCGTGAGAGTCCCAAGGAGAGAAGTGTCATACTCCTAGATCAAGATGTGCATGTGTGTGGAATATATGGTGGCTATCCTGTTTCTACTATGCTCATACTTTGAAGGATATATCTCTCTTGCTTGAATTGGAGTGCTTGGAGATAATGGGCTATCTTAAATTCTTCTTTTCTTTCTTTTCTAGAAAGCTAGGCATCTAAGTGCCTTTTGTTCTTTTTAACATTTGGACCCTTGTCCATTTTTCTTTTTGTACTCTCTTCTTTTTTTCTTTTTTTTGCATAGCCCATGTCATCCTGCATGAAAACTTTTTTGCAAGACAGAGATTTCTGATAATGTTAGAGCATAAGTGAACGAGATCCTACCAAAAATCTTTTTGGGTGCGTACTCTCAGTGTAAGAGCAACACATTTTCTATGTGGATGGAAATGGTTGCGCCTACCCCCAGTGTAGGGATAGTGCATATATGGAGTGTAAGTGGATCTTGATCTTGAGAGCATGATAAATCTCTACAAGACGGGTCTCAAAAAGTCGATAGAGCTCGGTCTTGAGACAAGTAACTTATGTAGAAAGTTCATGATCATGTATGGCTCTATAGGCATTTAAAAGACCATAGAGAAGTAGCATAGCTATTGTTTTTTATGTTTTTGAAATAAATGCTCCAATAACTAGGCATAGAAATTTAGGTTCTTATGTTCTACTATCTCATACTTTTCAACAACTTAAGAGGCATGGGGTCCCTATAAAGAGTTCCCAACAAATGCAAGTGTTACAGGAGATGAATTATGTGATTCTTGCCTTAAGTCATGACTAAGCTACTCATCCTTGAGGTGTAATCATGTTTCATTAAGGATATTCAATTTAAGCTCAGTATCAATAAATGAGAGTGTTTTGGAGTGCGTACCTGGTTCCTATTGAATGATGTTCCTTCTGATTTCTTATGGGTTGTCTCCCCCACACTTGTTTCCTGTTTCCTTTTATGCACAACAAGGTGAAGACAAAAACAAACATATATCCAGAGAGAGATGATGACTATAAAGACTCAACTTCTTTATTATCATGAGGCACATTTATTACACAATCAATGAATCGAATTAACTAATTTTAACCAATCTAACTAACTAGCGAACTAAAATTTATTACTCTAATCCTTCTTCTCTAACTCCTTGACCCTAGCCTTGAGCGCTTTATTCTTAGTACGCAGCCGCTCTTGGCTGACCTCTAGGTTCCCTACACGTTGCACAGTGGTCCCTATGACCTTTAGTGCATTAGACAGGGCTCGGGCCTAGAGATCTATTCTTGTCTCTAAGGTGGCCAAGGACAGGCGAGGTTGTCTTGGGGCTGGTGCAGTTCTCACCTTATTCTTCGGGGGCTCCGGATTGGCTCTTGGCGGTGGATTGAACTTCACGTTGCTGGGGTCCACCCGCACATCATCCAGAGTCACTCGCTCCTTCTCG
Organism: Chrysopogon serrulatus; assembly: GCA_015844335.1. Classification (NCBI taxonomy): domain Eukaryota; kingdom Viridiplantae; phylum Streptophyta; class Magnoliopsida; order Poales; family Poaceae; genus Chrysopogon; species Chrysopogon serrulatus. The sequence continues at coordinate 96,492 of JADLZL010003530.1, read as the reverse complement.
GTGGTGTACTTCGCACCGGTCACCATCCTGAACTTGGTGGTGACCCCTAGCAGCCTCTCCCCCTCTCTAGGAGGTAGTAACTTAGTGCCTTGGGGGAGAGCAATGCTAGGTTGACCTGGCGGTCGTGGCTTATCTCCCAGAAGCGGCCGACAAGCTGGTGGCACTATGGCAGGCCTCCTGATGGCCTAGGCGTAGAAGGCCTCCTCCATTGGAGCTCCTTGAGGTCGAGCTCGGACGACCTCCTTCGATGGCACCGGGACGATCGCCTTTGGGGGCACCACCGCCAGCTGCTTTGGCGGGATGACCGCCAGTGGGAGAACTTCCTCCGGCTCTTCGACCGTGTAGGGATGGTTTGGGCTTGCCATTTGGTGGAAGGTGGAGAGGTGGAGAGCTTCCTTGCTATGGGCTGAGAGAGGAGAGCTCTTGGGATGAGAGGAGAATGACTCCAGGGGGTGTTTATATAATCCTGGTAACTTGAGGTAGGGGGCATTCCATCTTAATCTATCCTGAGCATCTACCGTGAACAAGCGGCAGCGGATTCACACCAAAGTGGAATATCCGAAACCCTAACGGAACAAGCTTCGCACCAAGAGGCGGCGGACCGCGCGGGGGTCTGTGGGGCCGCACGGCCGGTCTAGGGTGGGACCGGCCGGTCCCACCCTGGCCTGGTTTCCGGTGCCCTTCCGCGGGGTGCATTCTTGGCCCGTTATCTCTCCAAATTTTCTCCTGTCGTGGCCCAATTCGCGATGGAGTTTTATATTTTGATAAATTAGGGAAAAGCGAGAAAATAAATTTCATCTAATTTCTTGGGTGGTCTAGAAGGTTCTAGAAAAATTTTAAGGCGTTGGCCATTTACCTTGAATAATGTACCTTCATTGTTTTCAAGTGTCACTGCTCCATGTGATGATGCATTTACCACCGTGAATGGCCCTTCCCACTTGCTTCATAGTTTACCATGCCCGAATAATCTTACCCTGGAGTTGAATAGCAATACTTTATCTCCAGGGCTAAAGCTCTTCTTCTTGATTCGCTTATCATGCCACCTTTTGGTCCTCTCTTTATAGATCTTTGCATTATGATATGCCTTTTCTCGCCATTCGTCTAATTCTGAGAGTTGCATCTTTTTTCTTGTTCCGGCAGCTCCTAAATCCATGTTCCATCTCTTAATTGCCCAATGAGCTTTGAACTCAAGCTCAACTGGCAAGTGACAGGTTTTGCCGTAGACAAGCTGATAAGGTGACATGCCAAGAGGTGTCTTATATGCTGTTCGGTATGCCCATAATGCATGGGGTAGCTTTTCCTTCTAAACAGTTCCCATCTCGTTGACTGTCTTTTGTAAAATATTCTTGATTTGCTTATTGGAAGTCTCTGCTTGGCCACTCATTTGAGGATGGTAAGGAGTAGCTACGTAATGTTGGATCCCTTGCTTCATTAAGTACTTGCGAAAGTCCTTGTCAATGAAGTGAGTTCCTCCATCACTGATCACCATCCTTGGAACACCGAATCTTGAAAATATTGTCTCATGAAACATCTTCTTGGAATTCTTGGAATCTGCAGCTTTGCATGGCATGGCTTCGACCCATTTTGAGACATAGCAACTGCCACTAGAATGTACTCGTAGTTGCCTGATTTTGGAAACGGTCCCATGTAGTCAATTCCCCAGACATCAAAGAGCTCTATCTGAAGATTGTTGGTGAGTGGCATGGTATCTCTAGGATTGATATTGTCGTGCCTCTGACATGCTCCGCATCTTCGGATGAAATTCCTAGTGTCTTCGTACATGGTTGGCCAAAAGAATCCACTTTGCCAAATCTTTGCATGAGTTTAGAACGCTCCATAATGACCTCCATATGGTGATGAGTGACATCTTTCAATAATCCTCGGTGGGTACACACCTTCGGAGTAGTCCGTCGGAACATACTCGGAAGAGATAAGGATCATCCCATATATGTAGACGGCTTTCATAGATAAGCTTTCTCCTGTTCGCCCCTGGTGGTACATAACCTGCAACCATAAAATTGACAATATTCGCGTACCAGGGATCCGACCTGGAGATAGCGTAGAGTGTGTCGTCTCGAAGGGAGTCATTGATTGGTAGTTCCTGCATATTCTTAAACTGCATTCTAGACAAGTGATCGGCAACAGGGTTTTCTACTCCTCTTTTATCTTTTATTTTTAAGTCAAATTCTTGGAGTAGCAAAATCCATCTTATGAGTCGGGGTTTAGCATCTTTCTTAGTGAGCAGATATTTAAGAGCAAAGATGATCAAGATAAACAATTACCTTTGCTCCTACTAAGTAAGATCTAAACTTGTCTATAGCAAAAACAACAGCCAGAAGCTCTTTTTCAGTAGTTGCATAATTAAGTTGAGGTCCTGTCAAAGTTTTGCTAGCATATGCAATTGCGTGATGCTTCTTGTCTTTAGTTTGTCCCAAAACTACCCCCACAGCACAATCACTTGCATCACACATCAATTCAAAAGGTAGCGACCAATCAGGGTGTTGGATGATTGGTGCAAAGATGAGTGCTTTCTTAAGAGTTTCAAAAGCTTCTAAACATGCGTCATCAAATTCAAAGGGAGCATCCTTAGCTAGCAGGTTTGTTAGAGGTCTAGCAATGTATGAAAAATTATGTATGAACCACCGATAAAACCTGCATGACCTAGGAAGCTTCGAATTTCCTTAACATTAATGGGAGGAGGTAGTTGTTCAATCACTTCAATTTTAGCTCTGTCTACCTCTATCCCTCTTTCGGACACTAAATGTCCAAGCACAATTCCTTCTCTAACCATGAAATGACATTTTTCATAATTAAGGACTAAGTGCTTTTCCTCACATCTTTGCAAAACCTTATCTAAGTTTTCAAGGCATTTATCAAAAGTTTTTTCATATACAGAAAAGTCATCCATGAAAACTTCCACTATCACTTCAATCATATCAGAAAATATAGACATCATGCATCTTTGAAATGAAGCTGGAGTATTACATAGTCCAAAAGACATTCTACGGTAGGCATAAGTTCCGTATGGACATGTAAAGGTGGTTTTGCTTTGGTCATCTGGATGGATCGGTATTTGATGATATCCCGATTACTATTGATGGTAGATAACGTCTACTTTTAACCGTCAACCTTCCTTGTGAATTACAATAATACCATAGAATAGGAGGTTATTACTAATCATTTCTACGAGTTTTGGTGAATTGTCTGCATTTTCTAGGGAGTTATCCAGAAAGTGCATAATCAAGGATTAAAGTGCATAAAAGCCACGAAACTAAACCGCGATGGAAAATATCGCTAGAGGGATCAGGAAGGATCTAGAAGACACCAGAATGAAGCGGAGCCCGAGCCCTTTTGGGGTGGGGCCGCCCGGCCCCACCCGGCCGGGCGGCCGGCGACAAGTGTTGGTATATTTAACACACACAGAATAATCAAAGAGATAAATCCATAGCCTTGGGATACCGCTGTAACTTTCACCTAAGAGTATTCCAAGGTATCAAATTTCCACGAGGAACACGAAGTGATCTAGTAACAAATCAAGAACGTCCGAGGATAGATAAGATAAATGTTTTTGGTGGGTAGAGAGGGGCTATCTAAGGTGATCTGGATAACTAAGAATCGAACTTATGATACTTGTCTACTTTGGAGCAACAGTACCTTTCCAACTCTCGAAAAAGACTAGGAAGAAGGTAGTTGGGGAAGGCTGCCAAAAGCTCTACGAAACACCAACTCCGACGTGGTGGAATACGAAGACCAACAAAGCTGTCACCTCTAAAGGCTACCACAACTAACTGTAAGAATCGGGCGCAAACTCAGGTAAACCCTAGCCTAGACACCACGTTACGCTAACGATTACTACTCTAGTCACGCACGCTAACTAGAGCACTCAATACGAGCTAAGATCCCGTAAACAAAGTAAAGTAAGAACAAAACTTAATCAAATAGAAGACTTAGAGTTACCAACTGAAGAACTTAAAGATGAACTGTCTCCATAGAGGTACAAAGTTGAGGAAAATTCGACAAGCCGGCTCCTCTTCTACTTCTTCCTCTCCTCTCTCCCTATTTTCTAATTACAAGAGCTCTAAATGAGCTAGAGCTTCTAGCTCTCCAAATGAATTGATAGAATGAATTAGGGTTTCCCTAGGGGTCTGGCCATGTATTTATAGCCCGGTGGGATGCACGACAGCCGTTTGATCAAACCGACTTAAGGTACGGTGGATATTGACCGTCAAAGGCGGTGGAGGAAGCTTCCAGAAGGGCGTAGAAGATGGTTTTGGGGGGAGGCCGCCCGGCCCCATCCCTCAGGCCGGCCGGCCCCACCATGTGGGCCCCGCGCTCCGCCGTTCGCTCTGGTGTTTTCTAGATCCTTCCTGAGTCCAATGTGCGAGGTTTCGTTGGCGTCAAGTTTCGTTACTCCGTTTGATAGTTAGGCCCCTTTCCATGGTTTTCTGGAACAATCCCTCGAAAATAATAATTCACCAAAGCTCATGGAATTTATCAGATAAAACCCTAGACTTCTCTATATGCAAGTGTATTGACCATTTATCATGTTTATTGCACTATTAAATGTTGACACTATCCACCGTCAACAAGCTTCCCCAAGCTTACCCTTTGCTAGTCCCTTAGCAAAGCCTAACTACTAAACTTGGATCAGGAGTTGCTACAATGCTTTCACACCTTAAAAGTACATATGCTTTCAAACAGAAATTCTCCTCCGAATTAGACAAAACTGCTCTAACTTTCAATCTTACCCATTTTAAGCTTTTCAACTTTCACGTGGGTCTTGAGTAATTGAAAGATAGAACAATCAAATCAAGCACTATGTCTCAAATTCTTCACTCAACCAATATTCTGAAGTTTTTACAAGTTTTCAAAATAAAACTCAGAGCTTAATTGTATGACACCCTCAAGTCTCTTATTATGTGGTATTTGTGGATCTCACTGAGGCATTAATGATGTCATGCCTCCCTACAACTAAGGATTATAGTGGAGTTTATAGGAGTGGCATAAACAAGGATGAGCATACTTGCAATGCATTTATTGTACAGTTAAACAATGGATCCATAGAGAGTCAAGTCATACAATCAAACCAAGATGTGCATGTGTATGGAATACGGTGTATAGGTGAATATATGGTGGCTAACCCTAATTCTACTTTTGCTCTTTAGAAATAAATCTCTCTCTTTTGGACTTAGAACTTTCGCAGAAAACATGGGCTATCTTTATTTTTTCTTCTTCTTTTTTTTTTTCTTTTCTTTCTTCTTCTTCTTTTTTTAGGGAAGCGAGCTTTTTAACTCCCTCTTATTTTTTTTCTAATAACTTTTCTTTTTTTGCATAGCCACATGCATCCTTGGAATACAATAAATGATTGGAGAGATAACAATAAGAACTCAAAACATTAAACAAGGGGTTGTCCTATGGGGTATATTTTTGGTTGTTTACTCCCGGTGTAGGAGAAAAACATTTTTTTAAGGTGGATCTAATTGAAAGTGGAAAATGATTGCGCTTACTCCCGGAGTAGGAGCAATGTCTATGTAGGTGGAGTGTGTAAGTGATCTTGATTTTAAAAGCATGATGAGACTCTCATAAGGTATACAATAAAGGTTGACTGAACTCAATACAAAGCAAGCAGCATGAATGAATAAAAGTTTTCCTATTCTAATGTATACCATATATGGCTTTGGTAGGAACTCAAACTTTATCATACAAGAGCTCACCATGTAAGGTTTTAGAGTTTTCAAAAGATAAATCTCCAGAACTTAGTATCGTTAGGAATAAGATAAATAGCAGCTCAGACTTTCTCATATCATATCCCTCAATCACCAAAACTTAGCTTAAGCTTATGCCTCCACAAGTTTCAGGTTCAGAGTAAATTCTTATATCAAAACAGTCATATTCAAAACTCGGAAGAATTTAAGGTTGAAAACTAGGCACTTGAAAGGAATTATGACAGAGCAACTATTCATCATCTCCAAAACAAAATTTTATTGTTCTTCAATTGACTCTTAAACTAGACACACTCCATGATCACACCTTAACAAATAACTAAAGTATCTTTATTTGGTTTTAATTATTATTCATCTTTTTATTTGTTTTTATCTAATGGACTCATAAAAGATTCAATAGACATGGACCTTCATGTGTCCACATATTTTTGGTATTTTATGACTATAAGACAGTCTCAATAATCGCATAGGTATACTTACTTGATAACTAGGGGATGCCCTCCCCCAAGCTAGATGTTTGCTTAGTCTTTATTCATTCTTCTCAAACTTTCAAATCCTGCACAACTCAAATAGACACAAAACTCGTGGAACAAATTAAGTGTTAGGCATATAAGTTTCAGTTGTCCGAGTCTTGGTGATTGAATCCTTTTTAGATAGGATCATTAAATTGTAGAAATTCAATCATGTCTATCTCTTCTAAATTTTCAGTTTCAAGGAATATTTTTAAACGTTGGCCATTTACCTTGAAGATGTTACCTAAGTCGTCTTGAACTGTAATGGCACCATGTGATGAGGTTTCAACTACCTGGAATGGTCCTTCCCATTTACTTCAAAGTTTTCCATGGCCAAAGAGCTTGACTCTTGAATTGAACAGCAGGACTTTGTCACCAGGCTTGAACTCCCTGTGCTTGATTCTCTTATCATGCCATCTTTTTGTTCTTTCTTTGTAAATCTTGGAGTTGTGATAAGCCTTCTCTCTCCATTCTTCAAGCTCAGATATTTGCATTTGTCGATTCTTGCCAGCTAGATGGATATCCATGTTCCATTTCTTGATTGCCCAGTGAGCTTTGAATTCCAATTCAACAGGCAAGTGGCATGTTTTACCATATACTAGCTGATAAGGTGTCATGCCTATGGGTGTCTTGCATGCAATTTGGTAAGCCCATAGTGCATCAGAAAGCTTGTATTTTCACTTCTTGCCCATCTCATCCACGATCTTTTGCAGAGTGTTCTTGATTTGCTTATTTGATGTTTTAGCTTGACCGCTTGTTTGAGGATGGTACGGAGTTGCAATATTGTATTTGACTCTAATTTCTGCTAAGAACTGTCGGAATCTCTTGTCGATGAAATGTGGTCCTCCATCACTTATGACCAATCTAGGCATTCCAAAACGTGGCAATATTACTTCATTGAACATCTTCTTGGAGTGCTTAGAGTCGGTAGCCCGATATGGTATTGCTTCTACCCATTTAGACATGTAGTCAACTACCACCAAGATATATTCTGCATCTCCTGACCTTGGGAGTGGTCCCATGAAATCAATTCCCCAGACATCAAACAGTTCTACTTGAAGGTTGTTTGTGAGTGACATTGCATCTCGAGTATTGATGTTTCCATGTTTCTGGCATCTGAGACATCTTCTGATAAACTCCTTTGTATCTTGATACATCGTTGGCCAGAAGAACCCGCTTTGCCAAATCTTAGCATGTGTTTGGAATGCTCCATAATGTCCTCCATAGGGTGATGTATGACATCGCTCAATGATTTTCATGCCTTCAACTATTGGGACACACCTCCGTAGCAGCCCATCGGCACAGACCCTGTAAAGATATGGATCGTCCCATAAGTGGATACGACTTTCATACTTGAGCTTTCTCTTGTCTTCCCCTGGTGGAACATAACCTGCAACCATATAGTTGACAATATTTGCGTACCAAGGATCGGAGTCCATTACCGCGAGGAGCGTGTCATCCCTTAGATAGTCATTAATAGGTAGCTCATATGTGTCTTTATATTGAAGTCTAGATAAGTGGTCAGCTATCAAATTTTCTACTTCTTTCTTGTCTCTAATTTCTATATCAAATTCTTGGAGCAGAAGAATCCATCGGATTAACCGAGGCTTAGCATCTTTTTTAGTGAGGAGGTATTTAAGTGTGGCATGATCTGTATAAATTACTACCTTTGCTCCTACTAAGTAAGATCTAAACTTGTCTATTGCAAAGACCACTGCCAACATCTCTTTTTTAGTGGTAGCATAAGTTGTGGCCCAGATAAGGTTTTGCTAGCATAGGATATAGCATAATGTTTCTTGTCTTTGGTTTGTCCTAAAACGGCACCAACTGCAAAGTCACTAGCATCACATATGATCTCAAAGGGTAGACTCCAGTCAGGTGGTTGTATAATTGGAGCTGAGATGAGTGCCCTCTTAAGAATTTCAAAGGCTTCAAGGCACTCAATGTTAAAAATAAAAGGTACATCTTTGGCTAGGAGGCTAGTCAAGGGTCTAGCGATTTGAGAAAAGTTTTTGATGAAACACCTATAGAACCCTGCGTGGCCTAAAAGCTGCGAACGCCTTTCACATTTGTGGGAGGTGGAAGTTGTTCAATAACTTCAATCTTTGCTCTATCCACTTCTATCCCACGTTCGGACACCTTATGTCCTAGCACTATTCCTTCCCGAACCATAAAATAGCATTTTTCCCAGTTCAGGACTAAGTGCTTTTCTTCACACCGTTGTAAGACTATGTCTAGATTCTCTAAACATTCATCGAAGGTTTTGCCACAGACGGTAAAGTCATCCATGAACACCTCCATGATTTTCTCGATCATATCGGAGAAAATAGACATGCACCGTTGAAAAGAAGCTGGAGCATTACACAGCCCAAATGACATTCGTCGATATGCATAAGTTCCATATGGGCATGTGAAAGTGGTCTTACTTTGGTCATCTAGGTGGATTGGGATTTGATGATACCCAGAATACCCGTCAAGGAAACAAAAGAAAGAGTGATTTACAAGCCCTTCCAATATTTCATCAATGAAGGGTAACGGGAAGTGACCTTTCTTTGTAGCCTTATTAAGTTTCCGGTAGTCAATGCACATACGCCACCCAGTGACAGTACGTTGAGGGATGAGCTCATTCTTCTCATTCCTAACGACCGTTATTCCTCCTTTCTTTGGCACAACTTGGACAGGGCTAACCCACTCACTATGAGATATGGGATAAATAATCCCGGCGTGTAAGAGCTTAAGGACCTCTTTCTTAACAACTTCTCGCATTGCGTTGTTAAGTCTCCTTTGTGGTTCCCTCGATGGTGAAGAATCAGGATCGATGGGAATATGATGAGTGCATAGAATGGGACTAATTCCCTTGAGGTCTTGAAGTGAGTAACCTATTGCTGGTTTATGTCTTTCTAGGACAGCTATAAGTTGATGAGTTTCTTCTTCAGAAAGCTTGTCACTTATGATGACAGGTGTTTCTCGGTTATTATTGAGAAAGACATATTTTAAGCCAGAAGAAAGGGGTTTTAGCTCAACTGAGGGTTGTAATGGCACCTCTGTTTCGTCTATCTTAACAGGCTCCGCCAACTCTTCCTTTTGAATAAAGTATTCATCATCAAGAGTTGGTTGGGCCATCTCTTCTAAGGATGCCATTAAGACTTTCTCAATAGGGTCTGATTCAGGCTTGGGTTCTACTATTGCATTATTTGAGCGTGCAAGCGAGATGGTGATAGGAGAATTTCCTAGTTTTACATCTAAAAGACCCTATTTTGGTCTTTCTTGAAAGAGTGTCCCAAAAGGTACACCAATCAAGATGGATTTGTCTAAGATGTCAAAGATATGAAAATCTAAATGATACTCAGAACATTGTATTCGCAATGGAATAGACCTTATGACCCCATAACTTTCAAGAGTAACTCCAGAAGGAATTCGTAAAAGCTTATGAGATGGGATCAAGAACTCATTGGGGAAAAGTTGTTCGGCTAACGCCTTTGAAATGATATTCATCCCAACGGTTGGACTATAGTAGCCCTTTATGGTGCTTCCCTTAAGGATGCAAGTGATAGCATCTGAGGGGGCATTGATTCGGGCTACCTCAGTGGATAACTCCGCTTCTGCCAACCACTCATGACTCATGATGGCCGATAGTCCTTTAATATGTTCCATAAGGAAAGAATCATTATTTGGGCCATCATCACCCTCATATGACACAGAGTGTGTCAGAGGCTTCACTTGAACTGGTAAATTCGAGGCATTGCCAAAATCTTCAAAAAGACCATCCTCAATTTCAAAAGGGAATGTGGAAGGTTGAGGTTCATCATCTTCTAGACTATGTTGTGTTTCCACAGTTGGAGGTTCTTTGACACCCATATCATCTATAGGATTTGAAAGAATTTCAGATTCGATTGTGTCTAATTCCTCTTGTTGGTCGGGGCTTGGCTTGACTTCTTCTTCTTTAGAAAATTCATCAAAGATGCCAGTGTAAGGGGTGTTTTCAAGGATTTTCTCTAGTATAGCTTTCCCCTTACTCATGGTGTTGTGCAAGAATGAACCTCCAGAAGATAAGTCAAGATGTAGAGCAGCTTCCTTGTTAAGGCCAAAATAAAAGTGGTAAAGAAGCACATGATCTGGTAAGTGAAGGGTTGGACCGGTATTGATAAGACTTAAGAATCTAGCCCAAGCTGCTCCTAATGTCTCCTTCTCTTTCTGTTTAAAGGTAAGAACTTCTATTCGAAGAGTGGCGATCCGAGAAAGAGGGAAGAAAGCAAGATAGAATTTGTCTCGAAGTTCATCCCAATTTCCTTTCACTCCTCCTACAGTATGAGCATACCATTATTTCGCTCTACCCAAAAGGGAGAACGGAAACAATTTCCATTTAATGGTCTCTTGTGTCATGCTAGCAATATTCAAGCAAGAACACAATTGCTCAAATTCTCTAAGATGGGTGTATGGATTTCCGTCTTCTAATCCAGAGAAGGATTGCTCCCGAACCATGGCTATAAAAGCAGGGCGAAGCTCATAGCCATCTGTGAGTATAGGATGTGATGATGGTGGAGGCTCCAACAACTCACCCTTTAGAGCCAAAAATTGAAAGATAGGCGTGGAATCCATGTGGTAAGGGTAAAGGTGGTAAAAGGAAAATAAAGGATACACGGACGAACTTAGCTCGATCCCGCAGAACGCCTCTTGTTCCCGAGAACGGCGCCCGAAAGCTTGTTGGTATATTTAACGCACATAGAATAATCAAAGAGATAAATCCGCAAGCGCCTGTGATACATTTGTAGCTTTCACCTAAGAGTTTTCCAAGGTATCGAATTTCCATGAGGAACACGAAGTGATCTAGTAACGAATCAAGAACGTCCAAGGATAGATAAGATAAATATTTTTGGTGGGTAGAGAGGGGCTATCTAAGGTGATTTAGATAACTAAGAATCGAACTTACGATACTTGTCTACTTTGGAGCAACAGTACCTTTCCAACTCTCGAAAAAGACTGAGAAGAAGGTAGTTGGGGAAGGCTACCAAAAGCTCTACGAAACACCAACTCCGACATGGTGGAATACGAAGACCAACAAAGCTGTCACCTCTGAAGGCTACCACAACTAACCTTAAGAATTGGGCGCAAACTCAGGTAAACCCTAGCCTAGACACCATGTCTACGCTAACGATTACTACTCTAGTCACATACGCTAACTAGGGCACTCAATACGAGCTAAGATCCCATAAACAAAGTAAAGTAAGAACAAAACTTAATCAAATAGAAGACTTAGAGTTACCAACTAAAGAACTTGAAGATGAACTGTCTCTGTAGAGGTACAAAGTTGAGGAAAATCCGACAAGCCGGCTCCGCTTCTACTTCTTCCTCTCCTCTCTCCCTATTTTCTAATTACAAGAGCTCTAAATGAGCTAGGGCTTCTAGCTCTCCAAATGAATTGATAGAATGAATTAGGGTTTCCTGGGGGGTCTGGCCATGTATTTATAGCCTGGTGGGATGCACGACAGTCGTTTGATCAAACCGACTTAAGGTACGGTGGATATTGACCGTCAAAGGCGGTGGAGGAAGCTTCCAGAAGGGCGTAGAAGATGGTTTTGGGGGGGGCGCCCGCCCCATCCCTCGGGCCGGCCCGGCCCCACCATGTGGGCCCCAAGCCTCCGCTTCGTTCTAGTGTTTTCTAGATCTTTCCTGAGTCCAATGTGCGGGGTTTCGTTGGCGTCAAGTTTCGTTACTCCGTTTGATAGTTAGGCCCTTTTCCGTGGTTTTCTGAAACAATCCCTAGAAAGTAATAATTCACCAAAGTTCGTGGAATTTGTCAGATAAAACCCTAGACTTCTCTATTTGCAAGTGTATTGACCATTTATCATGTTTATTGCACTATTAATTGTTGACACTATCCACCGTCAACAACAAGGTGGCCCCCACCTGTCAGCCTCTGCGTACTTCTCCACCACCTTTGAGGATGTATATTGGCCCTACATTAAGTCAGTTTGATCCTACGGTTGATGTTTGTCCCACAGGGCTATATAAACAGAGCCAGACCCCCCTAGGAGAGAGCCAGATCAATGAAGAGCTGAAGAGCTAGAAACCGTAATTCCTATCTAGTGGATCTAGACTAGCAATCAAGAAAGGCTAGTTCAATCTAGAACTAGTTCTTGTTTAGAGATTTGAGAGATAGAGTTGGAGAGTAGAGTTCTGGAGGAGTTCCGGCCTGTCGGTGCTTCTTTGTTGCTGTATTTTTCAAGATCAACCTCCCTCGCCCGGAGTTTGCATCTTGAGATCATTTGGTAGTCAACTTCTGGTTAAAGTAAGTATTTTATTCATATTATTCTTCTAGTTTGCAACTCTTATTGAGTACTTTGATCTAGATAGCTTCTTGATTGAAGTAGTATTCGTAGCGTAGACGTGGTGTTTGGGCTATGTTTACTTGTGAATGTCCCTTGATTTTCCCCTGAGATTGACTTTAAGTTTAGCTTAATTCCTGCATTATACTTTTCCTTTTTATTTAGCTTTTTAGTTTTTGTTTTTATCTTTTTTATGGAACCCGTAGCACAACTCTTATATCAATACGGAGCACCATCGGGTTCACGTTTATAGCCAGTAGAATCATCTAAACCCATTACATCATCTGGCTATGAGCTACGCCCGGGGTTAATTCATTTAGTTCAGAAAAATGTTTTTTCTGGTAGTTCTAGCGAAAACCCCTATTCCTATTTAAATGATTTTGAAGAAACTTGTTCATGTCTACACATTAAAGGCATGGCGGATGAAACACTAAGGTGGAAGCTCTTTCCGTTTTTTCATTAACGGGGCGAGCTAAACACCGTATAAGCGTCATGTTGGGAGTAGTCAGGGAGATTGGGAAGCGTTATGTTCTAGCTTTTGTCTTAAGTTTTTCCCTACGAGAAAGTTGCTGAACTACATTTTGAAATCATAGGTTTTAAACAATTAGATAATGAATCATTAGGTAATGCTTGGGAACGTTTTGATAGTTTTGTAAATTTAGGTCCTAGTCTTGCTTTGCTAGAACCTATGCTCTTACAACACTTCTTTTTGGGCCTTAATGAAAAGAATAAAGAATATCTTAATTTGGCCGCGGGAGGAGCATTCATGTATACTACCGCTACACATGCAAAAACTATTCTTATGAATATTTTGAATGATCTTCCTGAAGAGAAAGAAGAGTCAATAGCTGAGTCTGAATCATTGCTTGAATCTCAACCTTTAGCTATTTTGAAACCTGAACTTTTGAATGGAGAAGAGGAAATCCCTTTCCTGATTTTATGCTTGATTTAGAAGATGATCTTTTTGATGATTATAGGAATACCTCTAATTACCAAGTAATTATGAAACCTCAAGAATCTAGAGAATTTAAAAATATTAATTTTATTCATCCTTTTGAGGTAAAGTTCTTTAAAAAGTTTACTGAAAGAGTTAATCTTTGTCTTAAGTGAAGAATGGTTAGAAGAATCGAGAACTTTCAAAAGATGTCATCTGTTTAAATTCTTCTTTTGTTACTTTTGAGTATCAGATTGATAAACATCCTTTTACTACACGTTATAATCCAATTGTGGGTGTTAATATCATGTCTCTTTCATTGCTAAAAGATTTTTGGAAGATATGCCATTAATTCTAACTATTAAAACTTTAAAAAGTCTTTCAGGTCAAATTATTCCAAGTTTAGGAGTCTTGTGTTCTCTTCCTATTTTGGTTTATGGAGTTCAAGTTCCATTAAATTTCCATATCTTTGATGTTTGGGAGTTTGATGTGTTAATAGGTTTACCAATAGAAAAGCTTATTAGAGAAGGTCAAAAAGGGAAATTAGATATTAGTCTCGGGAAAAGTTTCAAGCTCTCTATGCCTATAACCCATACCTTAAAAACTAGAGTAGAGCTACTTCCTGAGCCAGATCCAATAGAGGAGGTTAACGCTGCTTTTATTGATAAATTTTTAAAACCATCTATAGATGGTGATGACGCCAATTCTTCATTGAAGAAGAGAAAGAGGAACCATCTAATCCTGAACCTCTCGATGAATTACTAGAGCCTCCTAAACCCCCTATTGAGCTTAAACCCTTACCTTCCGGCTTAAAATATGTTTTTCTGAATAATGACCAGAATCTCCTGTGATCATAAGTGATAAACTCTCTCAAGAAGAATCTTTACGCCTAATCACTGTTTTAGAGAAACATCGTGCTGCTTTTGGATACTCATTCCAAGATCTTAAGGGAATCAGTCATGTTCTTTGCACCCATCGCATACCAACTGATTCTAAAGTTACACCTACTAGAGAACCCCAACGTAGACTTAATAATGCGATGAGAGAGGTAGTAAAGAAGGAAGTTTTAAAACTACTGCACGCTGGGATCATATATCCTGTGCCACATAGTGAGTGGGTAAGCCCTGTTCAAGTTGTACCTAAGAAGAGTGGTATGATGTTGTTAGAAATGATAGGAATGAGTTAATTCCTCAGAGAACTGTTACTGGATGGTGTATGTGCATAGATTATAGAAAACTTAATAAAGCGACAAGGAAAGATCACTTTCCACTACCTTTCATTGATGAGATGTTAGAGCGTTTGGCGAATCACTCTTTCTTTTGCTTTTTAGACTGTTACTCTGGATGCCACCAAATTCCTTTTCATCCCGATGATCAAAGCAAAACCACTTTTACATGTCCCTATGGAACTTATACTTATCGTAGAATATCTTTTTGGGTTGTGTAATGCACCTGCCTCTTTTCAAAGATGTATGATGTCTATATTTTCTGACATGATTGAAGAAATCATGGAAGTTTTTATGGATGATTTTTCTGTTTACGGAAAAACTTTTGATGATTGTCTTGAAAATTTGGATAAGGTTTTGCAAAGATGTGAAGAAAAATACTTAGTCCTTAATTGAGAAAAGTGTCATTTCATGGTAAGAGAAGGGATAGTGCTAGGGCACTTAGTGTCTGAAAGAGGTATAGAGGTAGATAGAGCTAAAATTGAAGTAATTGAACAACTACCTCCACCCATGAATATAAAAGGAATCCAAAGTTTTCTTGGTCATTGTGGTTTCTATCGTCGTTTCATAAAAGATTTTTCACATATTGCTAGACCCTTGACCAGTTTGTTAGCTAAGGATGTTCCTTTTGAGTTTGATGATGCATATTTACAATCTTTTAATATTCTTAAAGAAGCACTCATCTCTGCGCCAATCATTCAACCCCCTGATTGGTCTTTACCTTCTAAAATTATGTGTGATGCTAGTGATTATGCTGTGGGGGCAGTTTTGGGACAAACCAAAGATAAGAAACATCATGCTATTGCTTATGCTAGTAAAACTATGACAGGAGCTCAGCTTAATTATGCAACAACTGAAAAAGAGCTTTAGCTGTTATTTTTGCTATTGATAAATTTAGATCTTACTTAGTGGGAGTTAAAGTAATTGTTTATTCTAATCATGCTGCTCTTAAATATCTGCTCACTAAGAAATATGCTAAACCCCATTTAATAAGATGGATTTTGTTACTCCAAGAATTTGACTTAGAAATAAAAGATAGAAAAGGAGTAGAAAATCCTGTTGCCGATCACTTGTCTAGAATGCAATTTAAGAATTCCCAGGAATTGCCTATTAATGACTCGCTGAGGGACGACATGCTATTCAAGGTAACAAGATCAGACCCGTGGTACGCGAATGTTGTCAACTTTATGGTTGCAGGTTATGTAGCACCAGGGGAAAATAAAAGGAAGCTTATTTACGAAAGTCATCTCCACATATGGGATCCTCCGTATCTTTTTAGAGTATGCGCTGATGGCTTGCTCAGAAGATGTGTACCAGCAGAAGAGGGCATTTAGATTATTCAAAAGTGTCATTCATCACCATATGGAGGGCATTATGGGGCATTCCGTACACATGCGAAGATCTGGCAGAGTGGATTCTTTTGGCTAACAATGTATGAAGACACCAAAGATTATGTCCAGAGATGTGGATCATGTCAGAGGCATGGAAATATCAATTCACGAGATGCTATGCCACTCACTAACAATCTTCAGATCGAGCTTTTTGATGTCTAGGGTATTGATTATGTGGGACCATTCGTCAAATCAAAGAACTGTGAATACATTTTAGTGGCAGTTGACTATGTGTCCAAGTGGGTAGAAGCTATACTACGCAAGAACGCCAATTCAAAATACTCAAGGAAGATGTTTGAAGAAGTCATATTCCCAAGGTTTGGAACACCAAGGATGGTGATCAGTGATGGAGGAACTCACTTTACCGATACAAAATTTCATAATTATTTGAAGAGTCATGGCATCCGTCACAACGTCGCCACTCCTTACCACCCTCAGACAAGTGGCCAAGCAGAAACATCAAATAAACAGATCAAGAATATTCTACAGAAGATGGTGAATGAAATGGATACTATGTGGAAGGACCGGTTACCCGAAGCACTTTGGGCCTACCGGACAGCCTACAAAACACCTCTAGGCATGTCACCCTATCAACTAGTATACGGGAAGACTTGTCACCTACCTGTAGAATTAGAGCACAAAGCTCATTGGGCCATTAAAAGATGGAATATGGATTTTGAAGCTGCTGGGAATAAAAGAAAAATGCAATTATCAGAATTAGAAGAATAGAGAGAAAAGGCCTATCACAATTCAAAGCTTTATAAAGAAAGAACCAAGAGATGGCATGATAAGAGGATTAAGAAGAAGGAGTTTGCACCCGGAGACAAGGTATTACTTTTTAATTCCAGGTCAAATTATTTGGGCTTGGAAAGCTGCGGAGTAAATGGGAAGGACCGTTTACGGTGGTTAACGCATCATCACATGGAGCGGTAACTCTCCAATCACACGAAGGTACATTATTCAAGGTAAATGGTCATCGCCTTAAAATCTTTCTAGAACCTACTAGACCCCTAGAGGTAGTTGAGGAATTGGAGTTTATCCAATTACCTTGATTACACCTATATTTTAACCAAATCGATCCGAATCTTTAAACAACCGCTATCGGGAAGTAAATGGAGTACATGACCACCATGAGAAAAGTCACCCTGAGGGGATGACATGTGGGGCCGGCTGGCCTGGGCAAGAATGCCGGGCGGCCTCCCCCTGTTTCCTCTCGTGTGCATTCAACTCTCTACCCCCATCTGGAGTATTCCTCGACAGAATCTCGTAGGAATAAACGCCATTCAGTTTCATGAACGTATGCACCCTGTAGGATAGATTCAACCCCCACTGCAAGCCTGCTGCCCATATAAATACGTACCTAGACCCCCCTCAACCTCATTCCATCCAAGCCTTCCCTCTCTCATTCAGAGAAAATCCATCTAGATCTAGTTCTAAGCTCTAGTTCCAATGGCCGAGAAGGAGATCGTCGTCTACGGAGCTGACCTCAACAAGATCTCGAAGGATGAGTCGCTGGCCATCGTCCCTGCGCAGCCGAAGCCTCTCGCCATCATCCCGTCGAAGGAGCTAGCTATGGTGCAGCCACGCCGGAGCTACGAGCAAGCATACTATGCTCAAGCTCAACGCACGCTACCTGCACCTCCTGCAAGATTGCTCCTGGAAGAACCATCCAAGGGGAAGCAGATTGCTCTTCCCAAGGGTACTCAGCTTTCTACACCAAAGCCAGGAGAAGAACTCGTCAGTGTCAAGACCAACAAGGCTGGAAAGGTAGAATGCGCCAAGTATAGGACCCGTCTCATGCTTGGTGGTATGTGTGCTACTGAAGATCTAGTTCGCTACACAGACAAGAAGCCACCACCGCCAAAGAGCTTCACCACCTTCTGCTGCTTCAAGCTTTGTGTGCAAGCGTCCTAAGCCCACCTTGGCTACACTTGAGATGAGAATTGATGCTCTCTCTCAAGTTGTTTCAAGCCTTCCGTCATCCAATACTATGAAAGTTTTCATAGCTACTATAACCATCATGGCAACCCAGATTGAAGGAAGCATCAGGGGAGATCCGTGCCCTCAAGAAGGACAACGAGAAGCTCAGGAACATGATAGACGCGCTTAAGAAAGCGTAGTTACCCTATATACCTATGTAATAAGGCACAGTCGAGTCAGTTAGGTTAAATGAGTCAGTTTCCATAGTTAGGTTAAAAGTTAGGTCAGTCATCCTAATTGGGGCAGTTATCATAGCTCGGTTGTTAAAGTATTGGTTAATTATAATAAAGTGTCTTATTCTTATTAATGTTTTAGTTGCAATTATCTACTCTATCTTTCTATTTTTGGGATGTGTTCGTCTCCACATGTTTTGCAGAAAGGATTACAGGAAGAACCAGTGTGGGGGAGACACACCGGAAACACGAAAATCAATTTACGCGAGAAAAGTTCACGATTCGGAACAAAATACACCCAGGACCACGCACGGTGAAGTGGGCCCCGAGGGGGCACCACAGGGTGCCGCTCGGCCTCCCTCCATGGGCCGGCTGGCCCACCACCTTCCCCTCTCCCTTCTTGCTTCGTCCATGGTCAGGTATGAGCCCAATACTATTTAATTACATATGTTTAACTGGTTGTTCCGATTCGAATTAAAAATCACATGATAAACCAATTTTAAAGAGATGAAAAGACTGTTAATTCATGACTTCTGAATAAATTCACATAATTCTTTTTCCTAGAGGTCATAATACTGTTGGAAACTTATTTAGGGACCCCATGATTCTTAAGTTGTTGAGGAGTATGATATAGTGTGATAACGAGATATCAATTCTTAATGTTCTGTCTTTGGAGAAATTTTATTTTAAAAAGTCAAAAGAGATTAGCCACACTTTTCCTTTATAGCAAAAGCAATGTCCTACCAAAGCCATACATAGGATAGATAAATTTTCTACATACTCTACTTGTTTGCATTGAGTTTGGTCAACCTCTATGACCCTAAGAGAGATCTGTCATATCTTTGAATCAAGTGCCACATCCACATATGCACTACTCTAATCCAGAGTAGGCACAATTGTTTAGTATCTTTTATTAAAAATGTTTTACTCTTACATTGAGAGTAAGCACCAAAAATATTCTTATAGGATAGCTACTAAATAAATGCTCCAAGTTTTGTTGTTATCTCTCAATTATCAATTTCCAAAAGAAAGTATGAGCTATGCAAAAGAAGAGGAAGAAAAATAGTTGTCAAAAAGAAGGGACAAGTGTCCACGAAAAAAAAAGAGAAGAAAAGAAATAAAAGATAGCTCATACTCTTCATCTATCAAAGGAGAGATGTGTCTCAAGGAGCAATAGTAGAATTAGGAGTTCCATATTTCCACTTATTTAAAGCTTGATTCAGTTTTATGCCTTATCCCTCTCTGGATCCATTGTTTGACTTTACAACAAATGACATGCAAGTAGGATACAGTTATTACCTACCTAAAGATCCACATAAACGTATAGATATAGGATAAAGACTTCAATGCTAAAAGCCTTGGTGAGGACCCAGAAATACCACATATATAGTGATTTGAGAGTGCTATTAAGGGAGAAGGATATGCTATGGATTGTTTCCAAAATTCTTAAAAACTAATTCTCCTGTTGACAGTGCTAAAGAAAAGAATGATCTACTCCATGCTGTTCTACTTTTCAACTACTCAAAGATTTATGGTAGACACATTGAATTCTGCAGTATATGATTAACTAGGGATGGTTTTATTGTGAATATGTTCTCAAGTTATGTCTTGGTGAGTCTCTATTCTCTATGATGAATGTTCTAAAACCAACCTTTTCTCGAGGACGAGTAAAAGCCTAAGTGTGGGGGAGTTTGTTGACGGTAGATAACGTCTACTTTTAACCGTCAACCTTCCTTGTGAATTACAATAATATCATAGAATAGGAGGTTATTACTAATCATTTCCATGAGTTTTGGTGAATTGTCTATTTTCCAGGGAGTTATCCAGAAAGTGCATAATCAAAGATTAAAGTGCATAAAAGCCACAAAACTTAACCGCAATAGAAAATATCGCTAGAGGGATCAGGAAGGATCTAGAAGACACCAGAATGAAGCGGAGCCCGAGCCCTTTTGGGGTGGGGCCACCCGGCCCCACCAGCCAGGCCGGCCGGTCTGACAAGGTGGCCCCCACCTGTCAGCCTCTGCGTACTTCTCCACCGCCTTTGAAGATGTATCTTGGCCCTACATTAAGTCGGTTTGATCCTATGGTTGATGTTCGTCCCACAGGGCTATATAAACGGAGCCAGACCCCCCTGGGAGAGAGCCAGATCAATGAAGAGCTGAAGAGCCAGAAACCCTAATTCCTATCTAGTAGATCTAGGATAGCAATCAAGAAAGGCTAGTTCAATCTAGAACTAGTCCTTGTTTAGAGATTAGAGAGATAGAGTTGGAGAGTAGAGTTCTGGAGGAGTTCCGGTCTGTCGGTGCTTCTTCGTTGCTGTATTCTTCAAGATCAACCTCCCTCGCCCGGAGTTTGCATCTTGAGATCATTTGGTAGTCAACTTTTGGTTAAAGTAAGTGTTTTGTTTATATTATTCTTCTAGTTTGCAACTCTTATTGAGTACTTTGATCTAGATAGCTTCTTGATTGAAGTAGTATTCGTAGCGTAGACATGGTGTTTGGGCTATGTTTACTTGTGAATGTCCCCTGATTTTCTAGATAGTGGTAGCTCGCGAAGGTGACTTATAGCTTCGTTGAATCCTCTGTAGTCTACTTCCCGTTAATAGGTTTGGCAAGCAAAAGGTGCTTGGTAGGAGAGAACTCTGATTTCTACTCCTATCTTATTAAGTTATCGCTCGTGATCATATGATTTACCACTTTCAAAGACCAGAATTAGATAATCCACATTGTTCTCCTTATTCTCACTATTTTCTAACTTGATTGTGCATTGGGTTAAGTTTATAGACTTAGTCATCGTCACCTACTGTTTCTTTGGGTTCGATATTTAAAACCGGGTTTATCTTGGTGAAGTGCTACAACGGTATTGTATCTGTGCGCTTACGGATAATCTTATTTCTTGTGTGCATTTAATTAATACCAACAAATACCCATCAAGAAAACAGAAGAAAGAATGATTTGCCAATCTTTCCAACATCTCATCAATGAAGGGAAGTGGAAAATGATCTTTCTTTGTTGCCTTGTTAAGCTTTCGGTAATCAATACACATCCGCCATCCAGTGACGGTTCTTTGTGGGATTAATTCATTCTTATCATTCCTAATAACTGTCACGCCTCCCTTTTTAGGCACAACTTGCACAGGGCTTACCCATTCACTATATGGCACAGGATATATGATCCCAGCGTGTAACAGTTTCAAAACCTCTTTCTTAACAACCTCTCTCATCGCATTATTCAACCTACGTTGTGGTTCTCTAGAAGGTGTTATCTCAGGATCTGTAGGAATGCGATGGGTGCAAAAAACAGGACTGATTCCCTTGAGATCTTGGAGTGAATAGCCAAAAGCGGATCTATGTTTTTCTAGGACTGTAATCAATCAAAAGGTTTCCTCCTTAGAGAGTTTATCACTTATTATCACAGGGGATTCTCGATCATTATTTAGGAAAGCATATTTAAGACCAGAAGGTAGGGGTTTGAGTTCTATGGGAGGCTTAGGTGGTTCCTCAGACTCATCTGGAGGGTCGGGTTCTAGCGTACTATCTCCTTCCTCATCTAGTGGTTCGGAATCATCTTCAAAATTTGGTTCAAAAGAAGATTCAAAGGTTGTCTCTAAGACTTCTTCTATAGGATCAGGCTCAGAACTCAGTCTCATTATTGAGAGCACAAGTTATGGATATGGGCAAAATAAAGTTCTTCCCGAGGCTAATATTTAGATTTCCTTTTTGTCCTTCTTGTAAAAGTCTCTTTATAGGCTGTCCAATCAATACGTCGAACTCTATGACATCAAAGATATAGAAGCTTAAATGAACTCTTATCCCTTTGACATGAATAGGTAAGACATAGAGAATTCCCAAACTTGGGAGAACATAGCCTAAAGGACTTTTCAAAAACTTTGTTGTTGGGGTTAAGGGCATGTCATTTAAAAGTTTTTGAGCATATGTTGCAGACATGATGTTAACTCCCACAACAGGATTGTATAATGCTTTGAAAGAACCCTTGTGGATTTGGCAAGACATGGTGGTTGAAGTGAAATCAACTTGGATGACGTCAGAGGAAAGCTCTGATTCTTCCAACCAATCATTGCTTATAATCGACACAAGCTCTTTAGCATTTTGCTTGAGCAAAGCCTCATCAGAAGGATCTAAGATTTCATCACTAGGTGACGACTTCTTCAACTTCTGTGGTCTCCTAAAAGTGTAGTAATTCGAGGTGTTTCCATAATCAGTTAATATATCATCCTCGATTTTGAGCATGAAGTCTGGAAGTGGAATCTCTTCCTTCTCCTGTGGTTCAGGCTCGTTGATAGTTGTAGGTTGGGATGTGGTAGGTATAGATTCCTGATCAACTATCAAATTGTCTTCCTCTACTAGCCTCTTTAAAGGTGTTTCATTTTTGTGGATCTTTGTAAGTACATTTCTCGCAACATCGGGAGTGATATGCAAGAATGATCCTCCAGAAGTAAGGTTGAGGAATTTAGAAGTTTTTCTATTCAGACCGTTATAGAAATGTTGAAGTAGAACGGGGTCTGGTAAGGATAGACTAGGTCCAGAATGAGTAAGATTGTTAAAGCGTTCCCAGGCTTCAGTTAAAGTCTCCTTCTTCCCTTGTCTAAAAGGATAGAACTTTTAAGCGAAGATCTACTACCTTAGAGATAGGATAGAATGGGGGGCAGAATTCAGCACACAATGCTCTCCAGTCACCTTTAACACTCTCAACGTGGAGATCATACCAATGTCTAGCTTCTCCAGTCAAAGAGAAAAGAAAAAGCTTCCATCGGATAGTCTTATCAGACATATCCTTAATGCGCAAGCACGCACAAGTCTGCTCGAATTCATTGAGGTGAGAATAAGAGCTAGCATTATCTTCTCCTGAGAAAGATTGGTTTCTGACCATGTCTATTAAACACGGGCGTAGCTTATAGTCAGAGGCTAAGATAGGCTTTGAGGACGGCCCTGGCTCTAAGCGTAGGCTCATGAAGTTATATTTATAGATAGGCGTGGAATCAAGTTGATCCATTGAAGGATAGAAAAGGTAAAGAGAAATGAAAAAGGTAAATAGTGATAGTATACAAATAAAAGATAAGATTATGATACAAAGTTAAGATAAGTTCGAGTGATCTCAGCGACGTCTTCCCCAAGAACAACGCCCGAAATGCTTGTTGGTATCTCATTAATGCCTACTTGAATAATTCCACAAGCGCACGGATACGTTGTAGCACTTCACCGGATAAGTATACCCAGTTTTAATATCAAACCCAAAGGAAGATGTGTGAGGGTCTTCTAAACTACACTTAACCACCTGAGTAGCAAACAAGGCTGTAGAAGGTAGGGATATAGAGGTGACAACTAAGGCTTCTAATTTAGGCTCAAGTAAGTTATGATTAGGATGCTTTACTGGGGAATTGGATAGAGGAGCACGAGCAAAAACAGTAACCCGACTACCAATTATTCTCCCCGCTTCGGCCTACCGACGGATAATGGAATATATAAGATTCAACAGAGCTATAAAGTCACCTCCGCGAGCTACCACCAAATCCGGACAATAGGGTACATCTACGAGTAACGAAGTCTAAGCACCACGCTTACACTACGAATACTACTCTAACCCAGGAGCTACAAGGATTAAAGTACTCAAAAGAGTCGCAAACCAGTAAAACAAGATAAACAATGTTACTTACTTGAACTCAGAAGTTGATTCCGAAGTAATCTCAGATACAATCTGTACAGGTAGCACCGACAGGCCGATACTCCTCCAAAACTCTCTTTAACTCTATCTCTCTATCTCTGAAGAACTAGCTTCTAGAGGTATAGAACTAGCTCTCTCTTGGAATGCTAACTCGAGAGGTCATCCATTCAAGGGACACCTCCGAGAATCCTAATTAGGGTTTCTCGCTAAAGCTCTTCTCTTCAGAATGGATCCTCCTCCCTGGGGGGTTGCCTCTCTTTTTATAGCCCTGGCGAATCAACATGAGCCCTTGGATCAAACCGACATTGGCGGACGGTGGAGATCAATCCTCAAAGGTGGTGGAGTAAACAGAGCGAACCGGGCCACAAGTAGGGCCCACCCCAGACCGGCCGATCCAGGGCCAGACCGGCCGGTCTGGCCTGGTCTCCTCTGGCCCTCCGCTTCGGTCTCATGTCTTCTCGTTCCTTCTGGAATGTTCCTATGTAGCCGTGGCGTCCAATCTTGCATTCTATGTTGCAGTGTAGCTAAAAAGTGTGTCATTTCCAGTGTTTACCTGCAAAACCATTGATTCACCAAAACTCGTGGAATTCGTTAGTCCAAGCCCTACTTCTAGGTAGATGGATTGCTTTTATGTCACTTTGGAAGGTTAGTTGACGGTTGGATTTGAACGTTAAGGACCGTCAACATTCTTCCTGCTTACTCTAGGAAGACCTCTGGGATGATAAGATCAATAATCAAAAATTTCTAGAGCTCTTCTCTTTTGCCAAAACACAAAAATCACGTTTGCAGATGGGTGTGCACTTGCAACCATGCATAGTCTCTTTCATCTGCCATTATCACAACAGGCACATGCCCAATTGCAGGCACTTCGGAGTGCTATAGATAATACCACCTTGAATGATTCAACAGACATCTAGTCGTACATTTGGAACTCTAATAGATTCTCAGTTAAAAGAGCATACAGGCAACTGAGTGGTCAACAGGTGACACATCCTGCTTACAATTGGTTATGGGCAAGCTCCGATTAGAGCAAGCACAAAGTGGTCTTTTGGCTTTTTCTCAAAGATAGAATTAATACAAGAGAGCTGCTAAGAAGGAAAAACATGGATCTCCAGGACCACTCATGCATGCTTTGTAATAATGCAGATGAAGAACCCTTGGTGCATCTTTTCCTGGATTGTCCCATCGCAAGGCAATGTCAGGGGAGGATCCAGGTGCAGGATGCAACGGTTGATCCGTTTTAGAATCTGCAAGCCTTCAGGGGTCAGTTAGGAGTTCCATTCTTTATGGTGATCATCATCCTCATGGCTTGGGCTATCTGGAAAGAAAGAAATGATTTCATTTTCAAATAGATAGCGCCAAACATCCAATCTACTCTGCAAAGTTTAAAAGCCGAGTTCAGACTGATGCTTCTCGGGGCCAAAACAAGATACTTTCCTGACATTGAATTATGGATTGCAAATCTTCAGTAGGCACTTTGTTCACAGTGCTCCTAGTTCTGTTTCTAATCTCGTTCTTCATTTCCTAATTTGTATCTGCTTTGCCCCCCTCTAGATTAGGCCTTTTCTATTTTCTTCTTTTTCTCCTCTAGCTGTACTAAATATTGTTTCGTTCTCTTTCAATAAATTCCTATAGGGGTGCAAACCCCTCCAGATCTTTCAAAAAAAGTCTAATACAATAATCTAATTACAAGCCCACTGGTCCAAAACAAACAAAACATCGATAAACTACTAGCAGCAGCGAAGCTTGAAGAATATATCCATTCCATAGGCATCCTTGAGAGTAGATCATAAACCAACTACTAATCTCAACACCACTGAAGTTAGGAAAACTGCACACCACCAGATGTGTGTAGGCCATGGTAATCAGCTTTGGTGGAAAATAGAAAATAAAGGGATCTGGTGATCCTAATAGTTTGGCTGTAGTTTGCATCCTAGCGCATGCGGGAAAGTATCAAAAGTGTAGTAATATAAGTCTTCAATAATCCCAATCCCCACTCTCATTCTCACATCCACTCGCCATCACATCTCACCTCTCATCACACAACATCCGCTATATCACCCTCATACTATTAGTCTAAGTGACGAGGCAGCCTCCGCACGCCCCTTGTCTCAATGGCCTCAAGCCGGACCTAGCTTCGATGGAGAGAAGACTAGCAGGATGAAACAGTTCACAGGGGTGATCATGACAGTGATCACGGCTATACGTATAGTTTTAACTCTGCAGAGTGTGTACAGCTAGACCCGCTAGGATCACCATCATCAACGCTGTACACGCGTCTAAGTGAACACCGCTCAAGAACTAGCGCTTTCCTTACTAGACTGCCCCAATGGTGGAGTAGCATACGACATGACGCATACCCTTGGGATCATGATTAGGGTAGCCAGAACAGCCATCGGCATCCTTCTCACTATGCTCCTTGGGCAAAACCCCGTGCAACTTTGCTCCAACAGAACTGGCTTAGTCCGCACTAATTAACCCAATAGAATGGGCCCGCCCATTTAGGGCCTGTGGCGTGCACGTTTGACATAGTCCCGTATCCCAGGCATGCAACCCATGACGGTCTTTAATTGGCCAGAGCAAGCACCGTCCACCAATCACACATGGCTCACCTCTCTTAGGTAGCCAACTCCACCAAACCTGTTCCAAATCGACAAAACCAAGATAACCACACAAACAAGATATGGGGCACTCCATGCCCCTAGGGCACCCCTGCAAGGTAAGACCTCTCACTCTGGCTGGTATCTCCAAGGAACGGGGGGTCAAGACAAGAAATATCTCCAGAAATCCTCATATCACCACCACCCACATGGGATTCAATGCTCCCGTCACGCTCACATGCATGTCATCTATCTCACGGGGAAGTCTCACAGCCAACCCCAATCACCAACCACATCCACTGATAATCCATCACACATCACATAACAAGGTATATATGTAATTATAATGGAAGTAAATGCAAGCAAGCAAACATGCATATAAGTGGTGAGCGTGAAGCTGGGAGGGTGAGGAGGTTTCAATCAAGGCTCAGGCAATAGCATGCATCACATATACTAGCAAAGGAATAAAAATAAAGTACTAGCATTTCTAATTTACAATGCCTCATAGGATTCTGTAAGTAAAGGTGCTGCCATGACACCTGTGATGTCGAGAAAGTAGTGGTACACGTCTCTGGAAGTCGAGATTGACCTCTATTAGGGTCCATCACCTCCAAGTGTGTTGTCAGGTCCATCCAAGATTGACTTGCCGCTACGCAAAAATAAAAGCCGAACACGACTCGCAATAAGAACCAAATAAAACTGCAATAAAAACTTATTCAACTAAGCAAAAGGACTGCCCTAGAAGGTAGATAAGGATTTTAGAAAAATTATGAAATTGGTTTTATAATTTTTAAAGTCAGAATGAATTTGTGGCTAAATTTTTAGAGTTGGAGGGGTCCTCCGAAAGAAAAAAAAAAACAGAAAAGGAAAAAAGGAAGTCAGGGATCGGATGGACTGGTTTTTGTCTTGATGGCCCATCCAGCAAAGAGGGGGAAGGGTTTCGAGCTGAGCTACTGAAGGCTTGCTGGGCCTAGGCAGCTGGTGGGCCTGTTGTGCTTCTTTGCTACAGAAGGGGATGGAGGGTTGTGCCGGTCAAGTGCTCGACCGAGGCACGGTCGGTCTGTGTGCTCGCCGCCACGCGGCTTTGCCACGCCTTGCTGGCAGCGGCTAACAAAAGAAGGATCGGTCTTTTTTTTTTTTTTGATTTTGGAAGAAGGATCGGTCTTGGGTCATGATTCCGGTGAAGGTGAGGGACAACACGGCCAAAGCGTAAGTGTTGGCAAGTGCTGATTCGCCGCCGAGCTAAGCGTGTGTGCGTGCATAAGGGGTTCGGTGTTCACGGCGAGGTCGCGACAATGGGTGGTGCGACGCGACGCCTATAGGAGATGGCGCTAGCACTGGGTGGGAGCGTGTGCCGTTCAGATGAAGCCCGTGCGCGGTGCCATGTTGAAGCGCGGCCGCGTGGCTGTGTTCCAGATCACTCTAGTCATTCGGTTAATCGAAACCTATCGGTTTAGTTCTTGAGCAAATTCGGTTACCTAAATGTAGGAACTGATGGGTTAGTTCTGAAATCAGAACTGAGAAATTTCGATTTTGGATAAGTTGGTTCGGTTTTGGTTTCACCTGAGATAACTGAAATTTTCCAGGCACAGAAAAAAAGTGATTCGATAGCAAATTTTGACGGCATTTCGACTGGATTTCAAGCAGTATCACAGGGCACAGGCCACACGGAGAATTGAAATATCAATTCAGAAGGAAACAGCCGTTCTCTCAAATTCATAGAAAAAAAGCAACAAATGTTCTGGTAAAAAAAACGAAACAAATCACCACCATCCACCAGTAGCACCACACATCGATACAGCTTGTTCTCGTGACCTTGCCTTCGCCTTGGGACTTGGCCGCTGCTGCTAGCTTGCTGTGCAGCGCCCCCACCGAGGAGGACCGAGGCAGACCAGATCTGTGCAGCGCCGCTGCTTGCTACTCCCTCCATCTCATACAGTTTATCACTTGAAAATCGTGTTTGTGAGGGGGGCACTGTTTTTATCCATGCAGAGGGAGTAGCTTGCTGCAGTCCTGCAGGTAGCGGGTGCCTAAGACTAACCACAGAGGAGGAGCGCTGGATGTAGGGAGCAGTGGCGGCAGCGGTTCCGGTGTCCGGGTCGCCTGGGGCGGGGATTCGAGAGCCGGGAGGAATGGTGTGCCTGTGCTAGGGGCTGGCCGTGCTGAGGGGAGGGGTCGCCAAGGGGAGGGCTGAAGGACAAAATTTAAAGACCGCATCTGTTGATTCAACATTACTAGAGTGCCAGGAGAACAAAATTTTGGATCATATTTCAAAACAAAATACTGATATGTTGGTTCAAGATTATTTGTTCTGTTGTGTTTTTGGTCACCATTATACAGTGCCAAATGTCCAAGTATAATGAAGTTTTTCATTTGAAGAACTTAACAAGTGTTTTTCTTGTCAATCGTAACTAAATTGAACACAATAAATGTGATAGTAGAAAATAAATTCTTCCCTTGGGCAGGAGAACTGCATAATCAAGACAGAAGTATCTTTCTGATACTGTTCAAGACCAAATCTCAGGATCCTGTTATCATCAATCTCTTTGCTCCTTGAACATGGGCAAGCAAACACACACAAAAACAAATTAGTTTAGCAAATGCCAGACTCCAAAACCTTGGTGAACTCTGCAACATCTATTCTCCCGTCCTTGTTCATGTCATACTTGGCGATCATCTGCTCACACTCATCCACCCCTACACCATCTCCTAGTCCTATACTCCTGAGCACTCGCTGCAAATCTGATGCGTCGAAGTACCCATCATTGTTGTGATCAAACACCAAGAATGCCTGCCGTACCTCCTGCAAGCTCGGTTCGTCATCATCAAAAATCTGAGTGATAGAATCACTGCCAGTGGCCATGCTGACCATACTGTTCATCTCTTGGTCCAGATTAATACCTATGTTTCTCATTACCGTCTTGATATCTTCCTGTGTCAGCCCCGTCTCATCGTCTTGATCCTTGTTCCTTGTCTCTATTACTTCTTTGTCTCTGGTAATAACTGGTGTCTGTGTCAGCTTCTCAGCAGAGCTATGGTTGCAGTTGCAGGATTTGCGTGAGCAGGGGAGGAGAATCTGGAACACTGAGACGGACCAGGCGAGGAATTTGAGGAAGAGATAGATACCACAGGCCTCTTGGAGAACCAAAAAATGGTATGCTGCAGAGCACGATGAATTCTCCATTGCTGTTGCCTCGTAAGCTTCTGGGCTCTGAAAGTTCTTGTTCTTTTGGTGAGAATGAGTTGTGTTGTCAGTAAATGGAAGCAAAGGTCAGAAAAATTGAATGGGAGAAGGGAAATGTAGAACGGGAGGTTATATAGGAAAGTAAGGCCATATTTTTTTCTTTCTTCTATCTAATCGATGTAAAGGTCATCTTTAACTTTTGCTAGCTGTTTGTTGTTTCAGCAGAATTAATCTGAAACATCCAAGCAGATGACAAGATGTTTCCTCTTTGAAAATAAGTGTGGACAGCAAGATGATGGCGATTGACCCATTCAGAGTCTTGGTCTTGGTATTTATTCTTTCTTGTAACCTTCTTCACGCTGATCATGGAAACTTCCTGGAAAGTGAGCAGTGAACAACTCTTCTTTTTCTCCCTCCCACTTATTTAAGTCTTGCACACTTTTTTATTTAGGGGGTGTTTGGATGGGAGGGACAAATTTTTTGCCATGTCTCATCGAATCTAGTTACACATGTATTGAGTATTAAATATAGTCTAAAAAAATAACTAATTGCACAGATTACGATAACTTTGCGAGACGAATCTTTAAAGCCTATTTAGTCCCTGATTTGACAACGTGCTGCTACAGTAAACATTTGCTAATGACAGATTAATTATACTTAAAAAATTTGTCTCGTGGTTTCCTGACGAGTTCTATAATTTATTTTTTTATTAGTATTTGAAATCCCCTCCCGACATTCCTCCGACATTCCGATGTGACACAGACAGAATTTTTTCCACACCATCCAAACACACCCTTATTTTGAGAGTCTTTTAGAGTAAGCACAAATATTATGTTGTTCTAGTTTGAAGAGAAGGTTATTAATTAGATGTGCGCTGTGTGTTGATGTTGCGGAAAGATGCATAGAGTATGAACTATTTTTTTTTTTTAGAACCACAATGGTTAACAAGACTGATTTTTTTTCCTCTCCTTTTTTGTATCTTGATTTAGTCTTCCCCCCTCCCCTTGCCTTTCCTTTTTGGTTTTTTCCTCTCTGTAAATCTCCCATTTACTGGTTTTCAATAAAGTCTTCAGTAGGGGCTCCTATGTCCCTCTTGTTTCCTCAAAAAAAAAATAAAAAATGTTGATTTCAGCAGTTTCTTTTCGTTTAGATGTAAATATTTTTATTGAGAAAAAATTAGTTATACTACATACATAATAAAAACAATGTATCTAAAAAAAGTCAAAACATCTTAAAATTTGGAATTGTGGGAATATTTACCTTTGAACTCTTACCTCATTCTAATGTACTTCTTGACTTCAAATATCAAACAAGAGTGAGCTTCTCTCAATCGAAAGCTTGGTATTTTACTTTCCTGCGTCCATTGACAGGCAATTTCATCTTTACGGCTTTAAGTATTTCATTTTAGCCCTAAACTTAGACTTCTGTTAGGCTACGTTTCTAGCCAGTTCCACCATTACAATTTTTAATATTACAAATTGAGACCAACAAACTTAATACCACAGCTAAAGATGGTACATAAATCTTAATACTCCTATGTTAGAGTGAAACAGTTAGATTATTTTCCTTTTCTTTATATTATAGGTCAAAACAAGAACAGATTACCAAGCCTGGGCTGGTATGTGTTGGACTGCTAGAGTGGCACAAAAAAGTTAATCCGGTCCAATACAAACCAGGGAAACCTGTGTTGGCAGTCCAATATATAGTTTCAGGTCCTTGATGATCGATGTTCTTTTTCCTCTTAACGAAAAACGCATCACAGACGTGTTCTCAGAAAATTGATCGATGTTCTGAAAGTACATATTTCCTTCCTCCATACCTTCTCATCAGTCATATTAACTGCAAAAACTTGTATGGTATTCTTCTACATTTTCGCAGTAGAATCTACTATATGTGGTGTTTGTCATCAACACTAAACAAAGAAAACAAAAACTGAGGACTGGCAGCAGGTATGTCCGTGTTTGAACTGCAATCTTCTTAAATAAAAGGAAGTATTCCAATCCTACAATGAGTGAGACGCAACGACCGACGACCCTGGGAAAAAATAAATGAATTGTCCAGAAATTTCAGGGAAGGAAGTATTAATTAATTTTTGTTTGTTTGTTATAAGATGGACCAAGACTGAGGACCTGAGATGGTATTTGATTTTGTCCCATGATGAAGAATGAGAGACCCTGAAAACAAGTGTCGAAGCAAGGGCGAAAATTGACCTGATCCTTACATCTTTGCTGCAACTTCTGTCTTTACATTTGGATGCATATGCTTGTCGTCTTGGTTACGTAGAGTAACAAATTGCACTTAGGGTCAGCTTCTCATTCATTTTTTGCCGCCCCCTCGTGTACTGAGAGTGAGAGAGTCTGCCGACTGCCTTGCTGTTACAACTTGAACGAAGAAAGCGCGTGTCTGTCAACTTGACCAAGTCTGTCGTCAACTCATCCTTTCTTTTCAGAGAAATGACAACCTCATAGCACGGAGACTGACTGACTGTCTCACTCTCATGTCTGAACGAAGCCTAAAAAAACAATCCGATCCATTGCTGCTTTTAGACGTATGTGTATATATATAAACAAGATCATGCTATGTGAGGGCCGTGACTCATCAAAGTTCGTTGTGCATGCAATTCAGTGGTAACAAACCTCTACAGCTGATGACATATATGATATATATATATAGCACTTAACTATTCTAAGCTTTCTTTCCGAACTCCGACCGAAGTTGTACCGAAAATGCTGCGGCAGTTTTCACCCAAGACAAACTTTGATGTTACGGATGGAGAACATCTTTTGCATATAGCCTGTCAAGCTCCAATTGGGAGGAACTGGCTGGAGAGCTGCTGAGGACTGTTTTTACTTGTTCAGAGATAAGGTAAACTAGGTTCAGTGGAGGGTCACAAACTATCTATTCGAGTGCTGAATCCACTATGTGATAGTATGTTAAAGCAAATGGACCCTGCTGCTTAGTTTATATTATGATTACAAAGTCTGGTCTGGATGCAGCCCACGCTGGCTGGGTGCAGGAAGATAGTATATGAATGAAAAGCCAGCCGGTACGTACTGGATTGGTGGATAGCTGAGCTAGCTGAGGCACAGTCGTCCTCAAGCAGCTAGCAGCGGAAAATTCGCTCCCAGCATCATCGATCGATGTGCGCCATGTCAGCATCCAATACGCAAGCAGCAAAAGCAGGCATTGCGCTTGCACGCCGATAAGATCTCCTCTTGATCCCAATGCATGTTCCCGTACATTTTATCTTTTCAGTTCAGTCTTCTCCCAAATTCACCGGCCTTGCCAAGTTGCACGTTTTCCGACTTCTCTGCTATGTCATCTCGTTGCCTCAATCTTGTACATGACATGAACATGAACCTTGTCATTCTCAACAAAATCTCATCACAATCACCTTTTGCGTTCCCATTGAGGAAACTAATTCGGTTTGCTTGCGTATGGATCAGATGCGGACTTTCAAAGCGCTGCCAATGGAAATGCAAATGCTAAATTGCTAATGCACAAGAAACAACAAACGCTTGCATGCGGATCAATTGGTCGATCACTCCGTACTTATATTCTATCATACTTTTCTAGGTATGAAAAAGCTCATCATCCCGCGTGTGCTAATCGAAGCACATACTTTTGCGCTGTGGAAATAAAAAGAGCCGGTTACATAGCGAAGATGGGCTACAGCTACTATCCATCATTGTGCGTGCCGTGCGTGGATGGATGCTGCTTCAGAAGCCTCAATCGACGGCACCCATCTTCTTCATTCGCCCACGGCAAAGTCACTAGTAGGAGTATATATAAAATAGCCGCAGAGGATGGGATGATCCAGCAGAGCTCGTCCATGGATGAAGCTGAACAGTGAGTGCCAGCTCTAGCGCAACATACACTGTTTCAAGAAAGCCTGTTGGATAGGAGAAAGCTCAGCTCAGCTTGCTAGATGATGGCGAGGCTACGCCTGACCGTGGTGGTCGCCCTGGCCTTGTGCTGCTGCTTCCTCGTCCACTCACCGACGACGACAATTGCTACTGCTGCTGAAGCTTCATTTCCTCCTGGTATGCATGCTGGTACCGGCGGCCTTATTCTGAATCCTCCGTCCTTGCTGCTGCTGACGCTTCATTCCTTCTGATTCTCATGTGGTATGCTGTATGCACCTCTGACAACTTTGAGCAGGACTGGAGGTGGTGCAGCAGGATACTAGAGTGACTCCGCCATCGTCGCCGGCGTGCGGCGCGTCAGACCACCAGCAGGTGGTTGGCTTGATCGATCTAGCTATATATGTACTCTATATACTACTTACCAATTGTCTTCAATCTGCCTCTCTCAATCTATCTCGATCGTCCTAGATCATCAGCTAATTAATAATAATCACAAGCTAGGATATCTGTGCTTGTAACTGATTTGATGGCTTAGACTAGCTAGCTATATGCTCCTTCTTCAGTTGTTTCAGACTTTCAGTGCTTGGTTTGCCGACTGACATGCATGATTCTTGTCTCTTGTATGATCATTCAGGCCGTCGTCGTGGTAGCTGGAGAGGAGGCGGAGGCGGGCGTCCGGAGGAAGAGGATGGATGTGGAGCTGGAGGACTACCCGGGGTCCGGCGCCAACGACCGCCACTCACCGTGGGCCCAGCAGCGAAGGAACTGATGACGATAATGACGATCACAGCAGTTTCTTGTTCGGAATTTCACTACTGCACGACTATCGTATCTAGTTCGTTCTGTACTATATATATGTGTGTTATGTATGTATATACGCGCTATCGTTACATACCACATACCAGGCCGGGCGCCGAGAGTCAACAACAGGCGTCTGCTTGCTCAACTATTTAGACTTTTAGAAGAGTACTGCAAGTTTTTTTTTCCCTTTTCTTTTCTTTTCTTTTCTCATCTCATATAAAAATACGGGACTCTCAGGACGTATCCTTGAAGAAGCAGATAGAGGCCGGCCGGCTGGTCGTATACTCGTACTGAAAATAATTCTACAGTAATGGCTGACGCGAAACATCGCCTGTGCGTGTTGAATTTAGCCTTGTTTTTTTTGTTTGCCCCCCTGCTTGGCACTTGGTTCATGGGAAGATGTTTATCTGACGCTGTCACGGCGGGTTGGACCATCCGTGGAGCGAATACGGACTATCTAGATGAGTTGATTAACCCTTTTCATGTGGGGGTGGAGATGCATGATTTTCTGTCCCTTTCGTTGATTGTCTATGAAGGGCTGGTTAGTTGTGCACGGGGTGCCCTTGGAAATGCATGGTTTGTGAAAAGCTAGATTGTGGAAGCTGGTTGGATCCAAATCGTCATTTAATTAAACTATAGGGATACAAATTAGCTTAAAATCTAAGGCCTTCTTTGGATCCATATTTTAAAAGCTACATAGAACAAGTGGATTCCAAAAGCTGTGACAGTGCATTGGAGGAAGACTAGACAACACAGCGCGCGCTGTGTAAACCTAACAATGGTTTTGGTTAAGCCCAGTTTTTTGGTATGGTTTTGCTTTTGGACAGTATTGGTTTGGGGTGAAACAAATTAAGAAAAAATTTGTTGGGCTTTTGGTTTGGTTTGGGCCCTATTAAAGTGGGCTGATTTTGATTTGACTGTATAATAGAGTTAGTAATGAGTTTTTATTCTATCTATTCATTTTTTGCTTTTACTTATGGCTAAATATAAACAATAGCATGAGGTGCCAGTGAATTGATGGGTTGGAAATGTATTTTAATGGGTTGAGTGTACAAGTGGTTTGGTTTGGTGTGGATGATTGAAGTCGCGGTCTAATTTGGTTTGGATTTGACTTTCACATATATATTTTTTTGGATTAGTGCGGGTTTGGTTCGGATCTCAAAATTTCAATCGACTTTTAGCGCTGATGGCAGCAATAAATGAGGGTAATCTATATCTCTTATAAACCAAAACCCCACTAATACTATTTCTCTTCTTCTATATTGTGCCATGTCATCATCATTTATTCAACCATCCTGACCATTAGTCGTTTGAGCCATGATCCCATATATGTCTTCCTCTTTAGCTTTCAAGCCACTGGTAGCTGATCACAGTGAGGGCAATTTCCAAGAAACAACAAGGGCATTTTTGTCTTTTCCATACTACAAGCTGCTAAAA
The DNA here is from genome assembly GCA_015844335.1 of Chrysopogon serrulatus. NCBI lineage: Eukaryota > Viridiplantae > Streptophyta > Magnoliopsida > Poales > Poaceae > Chrysopogon > Chrysopogon serrulatus. The sequence goes on along the minus strand of JADLZL010003530.1, from coordinate 60,659 downwards.
GCTAGTATGAAAGCTGTTGTGGTTGGATTGAGAAATATTATTGGTGTGATCGGTTCTACGCCAGGACGGTTGTGTTTGTTGACTAGGTACGGATGATTTGGCTGGCTGCCTGGCTCATGCCTTTGCGTCCAAAAATTGGTTAAGTTAATACACAATCTAGGCCAATGGTGTAGTATTTATAATTCTTGTTTGCAATGTGGGTACAGCTTGCACAAGGGAATAGAAACCCAACAGGAAAAAAAAAAAATGTGGTGATGTACGGCGCGCATATGGCCCATGCAGAGGACTTCTCTCCCTTTGTTTAGTCTAAACCAAAACTACACGGGAATTTCTTCTAGAACAACATATATAGTTACGTTTGCAACCATTTTGTGAGGTTCAGCGAATTTGTATCCTTATTAAAAAAATCTCTATAAATGTTTACATGGACCTTATAATAAGGTTCAACTATATATGTACTTTAAACAACAAATGTACAGGAGTAAACAGACACACTACACATACCACTTTATTATTATTCATTCTTACTGACCATAAAATTTATATAATTATTATAAGCATACCCCACGCGTTGTCGTGAAATATCTCATTTCTACAGGTTCAAAAATTAACCAAGATTGCAAGTACCACACATCCAGCCAAATGCAATATCCCTCTACTTAACGACATGTTCCTTGTGTACGAATCATTATTTGTGCCGAGCTAATATTGGGGTTGATGTGGGGGAATATGAGTGAAAAGGGAATCAAAGCAATACACAGTGGACACTTTAACCTCGTAGAATATTGGGGTTGATGGGGGGAAACATGAGTGAAAAGTAGAATATTGGGGCATGAGTGAAAAGGGAATTAAAGAAATACACAGTGGACACTTTAACCTCATAGAATATTGGGGTTGAGGGGGGGGGGGGGACATGAGTGAAAAGGGAATCAAAGCAATACACAGTGGACACTTTAACCGGTCGAATTTTGTACAAGTTGGGAGATATGTGTAAGTGTAAGGGGACCTCGTTACAATCTACTTAGTACTGCCTAATCTGATTATTAGTTTCCTTGTATTGCTATAAAACCATAATTTCTACATTCACAAGCTAAAACAAACTTGGCCGGAGGATGCATGTTGTTTCAACCGCCAAATTAAAGCCAAACCAAAACCTTTATTGTATATGTCCCAATTGCTAACTAATCCTAACCGCCTAATAACCGTGAAATTTAAAAAGTAGAGAAAAAGGAATTGTGGTGAGCCACTGTTGCGCCGTCGACGGCTTCGTTCCACACTCGCCTAAGCATTCCACGCCAACGCTACAGGCATGCTCTCCATGCCCACAGACATGCTTGACCGTTAGGAAAAGTATTGCAGTGGACACCTGTCCAAATTTGCTGTATTCTATCCAATTTGGATGTCTATGAAATTTTTCGATAGGTGAATCCCACTGACCGAGGATTGGCCAAAGACTAGAGCCATTACATTAGGCATCAGTGGTAATTGTGCTTGGCTACACAAACAATAATAATTCCTTCATTGTAATTAAATTAAAGGCTTGAGACTAGAGCGATAGCCCTAGTGGCCGTATTAGCGCTAGATCCGCCGTTCCTAGAATCTTGAGGGTGGCTTGTAAACAAACTTGGCCTGAGGTCTGAGGATGAACGCCAGGATTGGTTAGTGGACGTTTTCAACCGCCAAAGCCCAAAGCCGAACCTAACTAATTGCCAAATCAAAATTTAAAAAAAAATAACTTGCCTACCTGTATTCTCTATCCCAGCCGGCAACTAATCCTAACCGTGTTGTGCAGCCTCCGCCATCCATGCCAGCCCCAGTGAAATTTCTCAGTTATAAAATTGGAACAAATAAAGAAAACATTTAAAATATTATAAAATGGCACCTCAACCATGACCTCACCGTAACCGAACGCACATTATAAAGAAATTTTAATAAGTAAGAAGAAAAAAAAAAAAAGAGAAGCGTGGTGAGCCCGGAGACCGACGGTGCACGGCCGGCCGGCCGGGAGCCCCGAGCGCGTGTGTGCTGACGTCATCACGCGGCGTGCACGGCCCGGCCCGGCCCACGGACTCGGGGGAAGTCGTACGCGGCAAACGGCCCGTTTCCTCGCCGTCTCCGCGCCGTCCGTCCCAGTCCCTCCCTCCCTCCGTCAACGGTAGCAGCAGGCCGAGGACGAGGACGATGAAGGCAGCCGAGCCGAGCCGAGCTGCCGTGAGTCTGGCTGACGGTGACGGCGGGGGGGGAGACCGGGCCCGCTTCCGCCGGGCCCACGCCGCCTGCAATGAAGACGCGCGCCGCGTTTGACCGTTGCGCCAAAGACGCTTTCTCCTCCTTCTCTCTTTTTTTTTTTTCCGTTTTTTCCAACCTTCCTACAACTACAACTACTACTACCTTCCGTATTCGAAACCAACCAACCAACCAAACCAAAAAAAAAAAAAAAAACTCGGAATTTCCAGTCTCCAAGCCGTGCGACGAGAGAGACGACCCGGCAGCCGGAAGAGGGGGGAGAAAGGAAGCGAGGAGGAGCGCCTGCGCCGCCGCCGGTGAGGTACGTCCGTCCCCGTTACTCTCCCCTCCTTCCCCGCCTCTAGATCCGCCGCTGCCGCCGCCAAAGCGTGGGGGGCGGCCGTGGTTCCCCGAGGCGTTCCTGTCGCTTCTCGCTTGGAGAGAGGAAGGGGGGGGTGGTCTCCTAGTTCTCGCCGCCCGCACGCTCGCCGGCTCGGGGACCGGCGCGCCGCCTCGTGGGATTCGCCTGGAGAGGATCGGTTTTCGCTTGGGCTGGGGACGCGCTGCGGACATGGAGGCGGCGGGGATGTTGCTAGCTAGGGTTCCGAGTGTCGGCTCCCGTCTGTCTGCAGTACTAGCTAGTCCAATTTCATCGTCAGTGAAAAAAAGGGGGGAAATTTCCGCTGCTACAGTGCTCCTCCTCAAAATAGATTGAGGCTCCCCATATTTAGGCACCATGGGTCACCAACACTGCCCTGCCCTGTATTGCTTTTTTTTTTTTTTTAAATTGATGGAACGCCCTGTATTGCTTCTTATAATAACTGTTACATATGCCCATCCTATTCTCAACCACGGCCATCACGTTGCTTGTTCAGTGCGAGTCATAAAATTTCATTGTTCTTACCATGTATTCCTTTTCGTTCCAGGAAACCAGAGCAGAGGCGAGAACAAGGGCTGCATAGGAGGAGGAGGAGGAGAGGCTTGGGATGGCCGGCGACGACCATGTGGTGGTTGATGTGGACGGCTTAGCCAAGTCCAAGGAGGGCGAGGTGTCCAAGAAGCCGTCCGAGGGCGTGAAGGGTTCTGCTGCGGCGGCTGCGTCCCCGTCAGCTGTTGTTGACTTGGTCCAGGATGAGGAGGGCGGCGGGGAGGAGGAGCCGCTCATCCAGGCCGCAGAGTGCCGCATATGCCAGGAGGAAGATAGCGTCAAGAATCTCGAGAAACCGTGTGCTTGCAACGGCAGCCTCAAGGTCTGCACCCTACCTTGTATTAATAAAATTGCTGTGTGCCATTCTTATCTCCATACAGCTTTAAGCTTCACATTTATTTTTGATGTGTTCATATAATGTTCGCTTTCCGTTTCTCGTTTTGCATTAGCATGTGTCTGTCATTTCCATTTGACATGTTTTCTTGCTTATTAAGAAGCATGAAAACAATCATATGGTGCCATTCATAATGCTAGACACTTTTTTGTGCGAGTAGACAAAGTTCCAAATCATCTGTTGGGACTGGGAGAGCACCAAAGCATATATTCACTTTAGCATGTTTTCTATATATACAGTAGAGTTGCCCTACATCTCTACCACATTGCTAACAGGAATGAACCAGTCGATTCAGCTATTGTGCATCCATGTCATGCAATTAGGCATGTTACCACTACACATTTGCAATACAACGAATCCAGTTCAATCTTGCAGCAGTAGCTGGTTGAATTTTATGATATATCAGCTTATGGTCATAATCATGATTAATATGAATTTGTGATCTCGACTGTTCTCTGGATAGAGTATAGTAATTAACGACTTCGGGACTGACTATCCTCACTGCAATTTTTCATATTCTTTGTATGTCATTTTTAGGCAACGCCACAAAATACATGGACAAAGTATTTATAGTTATTGGCTCCTTTTTCATTAATGGGTTTATTCATGGACATTTTCAATTTCAACTTCTACCACAAATATAGAAAGCCTTCTAATGTTGTCAATGTGGAACTTTGTATTCTTTTATATAATTTTACCTAGAAAAAAAGTTCTTGGGCATTATTTTTTACATTTTATCTAATTTTTTCTTTCTATTTGTGCTGAGTGATACAGTTAAATCTATTTTTTTTTTCTGTGAAACTCTGATGCAATCAAGAACTTATGACTTACTTTCCTTGTGCAGTATGCTCACAGAGCTTGCGTGCAACGCTGGTGCAATGAGAAAGGAGACACTATTTGTGAAATTTGCCATGAGGTCGGTTAAGTTTTTTTTTTTTTTTTTTTTTTTTCATTCCACTGATACATGTTTCATTTTGGTTCTAGCCTTTTTAGTGCTGATATATACAAAATTTGCATAGTAAATATGCTGGTATATACAAAATTTGCATAGTAAATATGCTGATATATGTATCTCTGAAATCTTGTTGCCCATGTTTCTTCTACTCAAAGGGTTGTTGTCATGATCACCTCACTATAATTATGCAGTACAAACAACTAGAACTAAAATGGTCAAGACCCATGACCATGTGCTGTCACAACATGTGCAGTTGGTTTACTTATCTACCTGGGTTTGTACTAGAAGGGTACCATGTGTGGTTAGACTTTAATGGTTTAGACTAGTGATTTAAAGGATAGTGTTTTAAGAAACTGACTAATAATATGATAAGTTCATGTGTGTTTTAAATAGTACGCATCTAGTTCACCAATTTTGGCAATCAGATTTGTATGTTCAGTATTCTTATTCAAGTATGAATGACTTCAAAGTTCTATTATTGATTCTACTACTTTTTAGCGCACCCTCGCCCCCTCCCAACACACTTTTTTTGTTGTTAACAACCTCTGAGATAATAAAAATATTCAAGGATTTTTCTTTTTTTGGTACTTACTGGAAGATTCTAAAATTTCCAGTGTGTTAGACTTGTAGAACATGCTTTGCCCCTTTCCTATGTGCATTTTAATGTTTCCTCTCTTGTATACTGATTCCTTCCAGACTTGATGATAACCTGTAGGAATACAAGCCTGGTTACACCGCGCCCCCTCGTGTTCAGCCAGATGAGACAACCATAGACATTGAGTAAGTTATTTGGACATTTGTGCCATTTTAATTTGAGTGAAAAGAATTAGAACATATCTAAGCAAAAGGCATCACTTTGCAGCGGTGATTTGATTATGGATTTGCGTGACCCAAGAATTCTAGCTGTAGCAGCTGCCCAACGCCGTCTTCTTGAGGCAGAGTATGATGGTTATGCTACTACAGATGCTAGTGGTGCTGCTTTCTGCCGTTCAGCTGCACTTATTGTAAGCACTGTCTAGCAATCCTGATCTTATTGTCCTTTATTAGCTGAACCGATGTATGTCCTTTCATTCCAAAGTGTAAGTAGTTTTAGCTTTTCTAGGTGCATAGCTTTTGCTATGCATCTAGGTATACCCTATGTCTAGATACATGGTGAAAACTGTGTATCCTAAAAGGCTAAACCACTTCCAATTTGGGATGGATGGGAGTAGCTATTTCAGGACTGTTTTATTTTTGGATTGAAGGACAATGCTTTTATACATTTATGGTTGCCTCACAAGGCATTAGATAATATGAAAATTGCTGTTGATTTTCACAGCAAATCCTCCTCCACTCTGCTCTTAGCCTGATCACCTTAGCTCTCCTCCAGTATTTACCAAATGTCAAGTAACAGATTTTGAGTATATCAAGGTAGACTGCCTTAAAATCTTACTTGATTTTGCAGTTAATGGCGCTGTTGCTTTTAAGGCATGCATTGTCTATCTCAGACAACGAAGGAAATGATGATGACGCTTCTACCATGTTCTCGGTGAGTGCTGTAGGCTTTCATTTTTACTTGGATGTTAGTGATCCAGATAGTGCTTTGTGCTGACTCAATCCTTGGCAGCTTTTTCTGCTGCGTGCTGCTGGGTTTCTACTGCCGTGCTATATCATGGCATGGATATTCAGTATTTTGCATCGCCGGCGACAAAGACAGGTACCTTATTTGATGCAATCCTGAAGAGATGTGTTAGTCACGAAAAAATTTGATCGAAATCATCATCATTATAACAATATACGCATCTTTTCAACCATGCAAACAAATATTTCCTTGGCATAGGAAGATCACCATAGTATTGAAACTATAGGTGGTTAACCATTCAAAGTTCTCCATGCTCCTGGTACATGAACTTTTGTCACTGATATGGCACACCATCTAAGTTTTCCATGCTTCGACCTTTGTCTGCAGGAAGAGGCTGCACTGGCAGCAGCAGAGGTGGCCTTCATCCTACAGTCGGCCAGGGGCCGTGCCGCCCTCCAGTTTGCCATCGCTCCAGACTCCCCCGCTACACCACAGCATGAGCCAGTGCCGCAGCAACAGCAATAGTGGCTAACACACAACCCCAGTAGTTGCTCACGACTACTGACCATACTTCTCTGGTTCGTTTTGTTGATGGTGATGCAGTGTCTGTCGTGCATCATACTGACTCAAGAGTTAAGCCTGGTTTCTGCTTTCCGTGGCCAATTTGGGTGTCATATCACCCACAGTAGAAACTCTATACTTTGTATTAGACCGAGTGTAATCTGAGAATATATCAAACTTGATGTAAATTCATTGTTGTTGCCTCTTTTCGTTCCCTTACTGCGGCATGGATATTAATTGTTTTATGTACTGTAATGTGCAGCCGTTCATAATACTATTTTATTTTCTATGTATGGGTGGACGCATCACCAGTTTAAGGAAATTGAAACCTGCAGTTGAATCCAATGTTCATTGTGGGAACTAATTCCCTTTGAAATTTGATGGAGCGCTACACAGTCGCCCCGTCCAAAATGACGTCGCAGAATGAGCCGGAAGCCCAGAACTATGTGTTGGTATTTGGTTGAAGTGTTGAACAGCTTCCAAAGTGTCTTTCTAGGCCATCGGAGCACACATTTTTTTGTGGAATATTTTTCCGACAGAAAGAAAGAAGAGAATGATATTTGGCGCTCAATTTGTTAAGGAACTTTTTGGAAGAAGAAAGGAGACTTATCACAGCCTTTAATTCGGATGAGGTTTGCACTTAAATCATTGTTACAGTACAAAATTAGCGTCCAGCTGACTGAAATAAGCTCTCGAAAAACAGCGAAGCATCTAGATTCTAGACCGTATCATACTACTCCCCCTGTGCAAAACAACTTGATGTTTTATAATTTTTAGAATAAATCAGAGTACTTAAAAACATTATTACAAAACTAGCTTCCATCTGATTACCACAAAATCTCGAGAAGCAGCAAAGCGTCAAAACCATCATAAAACATAAACTAGTGACAAACATAAGGGCACATTTGGCAAGGTTCTAAATTCTTGTAATATGTTTCATATCCAAATTTCTTTGAAAACGTTTCTCTAATAACTAGAATCACTTTGTGGAACCATATGACTAGCTCTCTAGACTTTAAAATTAAAATTAAAATTACAGTAAAGAGAAACGTGGTTTATTTGTATCTCTAGATTATATTAAAAAATGAGATTTAGTCGGCATTAGACGCACGGCAGTACAGAGCCTGGGGTTATAAAAGTTTGTTTATTAATTTAGAACTAAACTTTAGTCCATGATCCAAACAATTCTTCAGTCTAAGGTTTAGTGGTTAATGTTGAAATCTCTATTTTTTTTGTGAAACTTTAGCGAATTAAGCATTAGACCAAAACACTCCCTGATCAACGGATAGGAATCCATGAAGGGTCATGTGCGTACATCCTGGCCATTGAATAGGAATCCACACGTATCACATGCTAGCACTATTTATAGTGCTATAGTGTAGTTGCTGGTGTATCTAGCCTGTTCAGTAAGATTTATAAACTAAGCTAAAACAATTAATTTTTTGAGAAAATATATTATTCTGACGGCTAGATAAGCTGAAAAAAAACAGGACTGTTTGGATCTTTTAGACTTAAGTTGAAGTGTTAAATTGAGGGCTATCTTTAGATCAGTTTAACTCAATCCTGTAGTCTACAGTTTCTTTTAAGATTAGCTAGGCTTTAGATAATACTTTAGACTGTGTCAGTAAACTTAATTTCGATCGTGGTATCAAGTAGGGTGTTATTATCATTATTATTATATTGATTGATCGATATATATGTTCAAATAATTTAAGGATCCGATCCGATCGCCTTGAAACAGTCGTGGACGACGTCACGTACAGTAAGTGGAGTCCCGTCAGCGGCTGGCACGCACGCACGCACCGGCACGTTTCGCCGGCTGGGAGCTGGGAGCTGGGAGCTGGGAGCTGGGAGCCCCAAGGACTGGGAGGGTGCCCGGCGCCGCGGCGGACCAGCGGCAGCGTGCCCCCACGCCACGCGGCCCTGTCTGTCTGTCGCTCGATCGGCGCAGGCACGCCCACGCCGTGCCGTCCGGCGGCCGTCGGCGCGCGTCGCGTGATGGATAGGAGGTGGGACCGACCGGGAGGGCCCACGTGGCGACCGCACCTTGTCTCTCTGTCTGTCTGCCTGCGCCTGCCTGTCATCTCGTTTTTGCTCCACGCGTACGGTACGGCCTAGCGATCGAGTCTGACTGTCGGCCGTGCATTTTGTCTTGGCAGCAAGGCACGCACGCCGCACGCATACATCACACTTCGGCGTCTATCTACCTACCAGAACGAAAAATCGATATTACTATGACCAAAAAAAACTTTTCACTTGTATATTTTTTTCCTCGAATACACAAAAGATTTACATATCATTATAATTAAGAATAAAACTTTAACGGTACAAATAATGTGCTCCTGACGAGCACCCTACGAGGTCTTACAGCCGTAGACTGGACCATCCTAGTAACCAGTTTTAAGTTTCGCTATTATATAAAAGGTCTATAACCAAGCTAAGAGTTGCGCTATAACCTATGAAGTTGGGCGCCTTAGCTACTGGCTGCGCGATCGCACTCCGATGTCCGAGAAGAGAACATTGTTATTTCTACCAACCCTGTTGTTAGTCGCTGGGAATAGCTCATCCAACGCTTCAACTTGGCTTGGCGTCATGTTTCCTGCGAAGACGGCGTCGTATGCTCGCTTGGACGCGGAAGAAACTGGCGCCGCTGGCGGTGCAATGCCCATCTTCTGCATGAGCAGTACCTCACCCCCACTTAGATGTCGGTATGTGCGACAGAGGTTGAGCAGCAATCCGCCTATTCCTCATTGTATATCATAAAAAAAAAGGTGCGATTGGCACACAGAATTGCTTCCGGTACACTTCTGAGAATCACAGTAGAGACCGTGTCAAACTGTGAAACGTTTCCACTTGTAACGGTTTCTCTTCCTTTTTGCCTCTATGAACGTGAATGGGTGACTGAAAAGTGTTAATCCTGATTATGCGGCCAAACACATGTTTTTTAAGAGAAGCTGTGTCTGAAACATTTCTACGACAATATGTATCCGTAGCAAACGAGCCTTAAAATGAAAATGAGGAACCAATCACATTCCATTTTATGCATGGTCACCTCCAAAATCAAGCTCATCCTAGGCCATGACCACCTTCGGCATTGCTAACTTCTAGAAGAATGATTTACATCTTTTAGACAAAACCTGCTATTCCTTTTCATGTAATTTATATGCAATTAACGATTCTTGCTGAAAAGCAAGTCAAGCTTTGCTGCTGGCTAAATTGTGTGATAGATTGCGAGACAAACATATCGTAAATGTGTACAATGGATACTTCTCACCACACATCTTGTACACTATAAATGATTAACAAGCCTCCTTAACTGGTGATTTCCTCTGTAAATAGAGGACATATCTGACTCTACATTTAAAGCAATACTACTACTCAATCAAATTTCAGAGATGGTCAGTAGGTGTGTTTAATTTGTTCTTTAAGTAGTAGTGCAAACCATAGAATAGCTGCCAACATTATATTAAAAAGGATTCTCTAAACGGGTAAAAAAACATAAATAGAACAAAGAAACATGACTACAACAAAAGCAGCTACAAGCTAATAACTCAAAATAATAGAGACTATATCAGGCTATGGATTGATACAATCAACACAATGCACACAACACTAAAGCACCCATCGATAGAAGGCACACAAGATGTTACTTTGCAACCCTCACCTGTTGATTCCAGTCATACGTATGGTGCATACTTCTTGGGTCGCGGTCTGTTTTGCAATAATTCAGGGCATCAATTATCATGTATCAATCTACTCTCTTTGTCCGAAATATAACGTATCCAAACAATTTTATGACATATTATGTGGTTGAATCATGGTGTATGTAACCTTTATTAATTATCATATTTGGGTTGGCGATAATAGACTGGTACATATGCTGTGAATGTTAGAGAGCTGGTTCACCTAGAATCTCTTATAATTTGAGACAAATTTGAATGCTCGGACCTTGTATTTTAGAATCTCTTGTACATGTAATTCCTATATTCACTTAAATCCTTTATTAATCCCTTTGCAAGCATTGGGACCGATATTGTTTTCATTCTATTCCTCCTTTTAATAAATGTACAATAAAATTTATATATATGATGCACACAGTACAATCGCAAAAGCGATCCGAAATGGATATTCCCTGCACAAAAAAGAATACAAGGAATAATATATTTTGGCAGCTGGATCCTAGTTGTCCGTGTATTTTTGCCAAAAGTTCTCTACTTGTGACCTCGAGTTTCCATACAAAAAGCACCGGTTGTCTATTCCAAAAAAATAATAATAATAAAAAGGACAAAAATTTGGTGGACACAAGCGCCGGCTTGACTCGAACGACTATGATAGGGCCGTGTACGTATACACGTACCGTACATCTATGTCACTAGTTATTCCCTCGGCTGCAAATACATACGACCACAACATTGTCGTCGTGTGAATTGCGATGACCAACCAAAAAAAAAAAAAAAAAAAATGGAACAAAAAAAAAGTAACAACAATAGAGAAAATACAGAACCAGTAAAAGGAGGGAAAAAAAAAGACACCAAAAAAAGAATTTGTGAAAACGAGGAAAAGGGAAACAAGCCGGGCCCACAAGGCGCTGCCCTGTAACCGGCTAACCGCTCTTCCGCGGTAACCCAACCTCCTCCTCCTCCTCTCCTCTGTTGTCGCCGTTCACCGTCGCCGCCTGCCCGCCCGCCTCCCTCCATAAAACCCAACCGCTCCCCACCCCACTCCCCATTTCCTTCCTCCGCTTCCCTCCCTCCCTCCCCTCACCTCCGCTCCACTCCACATTTCCCCTCCCGTCGGGCCGGCCCTCCGCCGCCGCCGCGCGGAAGAGCGGAAGAACGGAAAAATGGCGTCTTCCACGGCCTCGCTGGCCCCCGCGGCGGCGCTGGAGCGGATGGGCCTGCTGGTCGCGCCGGCCGACGCCGACGACCACCAGGCGCCGCCAATGCTGCCCGCGCTGCCGCTCCCGGGCCTCCTGCCCCTGCGCTGCGCCGTGCAGCACTACGAGTGGGGCCGCCGCGGCGCCGACTCCCTCGTCGCGCGCCTCTCCGGCGAGGTGTCGGACGGCGGCGGCGGCGGGGGCGGGGACGGGGACGGCGGGCGGCCCTGCGCCGAGCTCTGGATGGGCACGCACCCCGCCGCACCCTCCTCGCTCGCGCCCGACGTCTCGCTCCGCGACTGGGTCGCGCGCAACCCCGCCGCGCTCGGCCGCGCCGTCGCCGCGCGCTGGGGCGGCGACCTCCCGTTCCTATTCAAGGTCCGTCCGTGACGTCGCCTTCCGCCATTCCCTGGCGCCCCCTTCAAAAAAAGAACATTTTTTCCCCTGTCCGCTGACCGCTCCGGCTCCTCCGGCTGCGTGCAGGTGCTGTCGGTGGCCAAGGCGCTGTCGATCCAGGCGCACCCGGACCGGGACCTCGCCGCCGCGCTGCACGCGCTGCGCCCGGCCACGTACCGCGACGCCAACCACAAGCCCGAGATGGCCGTCGCCGTCACCGAGTTCCACGCGCTCTGCGGCTTCGCCGCCACACAGGTACGACCACCACCACGACGACCACGACGGCCGTCCCCCTCCCCCGCATTTTCCTGCGGCTCTCCGTTCGTGCGCGCGACGTGCCGTCCGTTAATGGCCCAGAAAATTTTATTGCTTTTTTTTTTTAAATTTGATTTTGCCTGCAACCAATCTGCGGCGACGTTGACTTGAGCTTTAGATGGCATCAGCTGATGCCGGCTGCTAATTCGTTGGTTTGTTTGGCTTAGTTGCGTTCTTTAATCGAACGTGGCAGCAGGATCCCGCAGATGATTCCGGATAGTTTGGGGGGGGGCAGTTGACTGACGTCAGGTGGGGTGGGATCTACGGCTGCTACCTGCTCATTATTATGCCAGTAATAATTAATATTAATGGCACATATAGATAGTGAAATGAATCAATCAATTATGCGAATAATTAATCCCATTCTGCACAAGTAATTGAATTTGGTAGTTGTATAGCAGTATGCCAGTAATTAGTGGCATAGATACTCAGATCAGTTGCGTAACAATTGATTGGATTGATCCTCTGAACGTTTTTATTCTTGTTCTGAGGCAGTGTCAGAAGAGGTTTGTAAACAATTAGCTTGCACATGTTGGTAAATCGCACACCTTTAGTGAGGTCCCCAACTCTAAGGCTATATATTCAGTAAGGAATTGGATTTGGCAGTTGAATAGGAGTATATATATATATATATACCAGTAGTTTAATGGCATAGATACTCAGATCAATGCTGAACAATCGATCGGATCAATCCTCTGAACATTTTTGTTCTTGTTCTGAGGCAGTGTCAGAAGAGGTTTGTAAACAAGTAGCATGCACATGTTGGTAAATCGCATGCCTTCGGTAAGGTTATTCAAATCATATCCAGACTGTGTGGCCTTTAGTTCCACAAGTCATACAGTCCACTAAGGCTATTCAATTCATATCCAGATGTCAGATGAGCTCTTGAAAAGTGCTTGCTAGTTTGGTATGTGGGAGGCGTTTTCAGGAGTCCAAAATAGCATGGTCTGGTGTAATATCACTGAATTTTCTACGGCAAATCCCACAATTTAATTTCCTCTGAAACCATAAAGAACAAATTAGATCACTAAGTTGATGGCCTTTAGTTCCATGACAAGTCATATATAGTATGCAGTGAAATGGTCACTGCATACTATATTCTGGGAGATATTAAGCTTACATGCATGATCAGCATATTCTATCTCTTTCTTTAGGGGTCCCCTTTCTTTATAGCTGAGAATTCTGTTGTTTGAATCCATTGCGAACCTTTCAGAAGGGAATGCTAAGAGTTCGAGACACTAAATTTTTCAGTAGATTATCAGTCTGGGCGATAATCATATTTACTGACTTATTTATACTGATGTCCAGGAGCTCAAGGAAGTTTTGAGGACTGTCCCTGAGGTTCAAGAATTAGTTGGCAAAGAAGAATCTCGGAAGCTTTTGAGTGTCAAAGAGCAAGATGGGGGCATAGGAGTGAGGTCATATTTGAAATCTGCTTTCACCAACTTAATGACAGCAAGTGATGAAGCAGTTTCTGAAGCAATTGCAAACCTTAAGACTCGCTTGAACAGTGAGAGTAAGGTAAAGATCTACTCTCAACAATTCTTGCTGCATGTGTATTATGTCATCTGAGTTACTTGTGTAATGCTAGAGATGGCAATGACTTTGCTGCTGATTTACTTTGGTCCAGTTTGTATCCTTTTTACATTCTTTGGGGGCCGAAAGATTTTTTTAGATATATAAGAATAATTGCGTGCTTCCCAATCTTAGGACCCATGCAGGCCAATTCTGTAGTAGTTAGTAGTTACCTTTATGAGTTACAGGGAAATGACTTTGATTAGCTGTTAGAATGCCTTAATTGTGTTGCTAGTCTACTTGGGTCATCTTGAGATGGAAAGCATAGAGATGGACATTGAGGAGATACCTGTGGGAGAGAAAGGTGGAAACGAGAGAATGGTATATTGACCAATGCGGTGGTATCATGTCAGCATTTTTTTTTTTTCATTTCTGATTCAGACTCAGTGGCTATATTCTTTCTTAGCACCAAAACATGCGGTAAAATTACCTCCGGAATAGGTTGGGTAGGCAATGTAGAGTACAGATATCTAGCAAGATGAGGCGACTGATCTGATTGGGCAGCAAATATGATTGAATGTTGCCAAGAAAGTGATATTTTTGCTTACTGAATATATAGTCATTTAGTGGACAGTGTTGCGAACCAAACAATTTAAATTCTCAACTTAAAATTAATGGAAGTCCCAAGTTTTCTTGAAAAACATGGAATCGATACAAACTGTGGGATATTATTTACCTTCTCATCCATCCCTTCAAGCTTCTGAGGACATCTTCAAGATCTCTCTTATGATTTTTTTTTTTCCATTAAATGCATGAATTAACTACAGAAACTTAGAAGCATATGGAGGTAGAATAGTCCTTTGTGCTATGTTATCTTCATCCTCTTTCCCTTGGGGCCCATTGGATCATTTGTTCTGGTACTTCCATCTTGTGAGGGCATGGCTTATATTAAGTGGAGATAAATATAGTGTTTAAAGAAATAATTCATGAAATTTGTTGTGGCTAATCTAATACTCTGTCTAATTCATCCTGATGATGCTTCCATGTATTCAGGCGAGAAGTTTAACGAAGAAGGAGCAACTTGTTTTGTCATTGGAGAAGCAGTACCCAGGAGATGTTGGTGTTCTGGCAGCGTTCTTCCTAAATTTTGTTAAGCTCAATCCTGGTGAAGCACTTTATGTTAGTGCGAACGAACCTCATGCATATCTCTCAGGGGAGTGCATCGAATGCATGGCCACATCAGACAATGTTGTCCGTGCAGGTCTAACTCCAAAATACAGAGATGTGGAAACTCTCTGCTCGATGTTGACTTATAATCAGGTCAGTTGTTTTACTCCCTCCATTTATTACCACTACCAGCTTATAATAATCCCCCATTATGGATCATTGATGATGAAATGTGATTGCTCTAAAACATGTGGAGTTTGATGCAATCTTAGTTAAGATATTCTAATGAATGATGTTTCTTTCACATGTAACTTACACATTTTCCATGAAACATCTTGCCACATAAGTAATAAGGTTTTGATTTTCTACATGCAGGCCTTCCCAGAAATTCTGCAAGGAATGCCTGTTCAGCCATATGTGACTCGTTACACCCCATCGACTGACGAATTTGAGGTTGACCGCTACTTGCTACCTCCTGGAAAATCAGTTACCATGTCTCCGGTGCCTGGTCCATCCATATTCATTGTCTTGGCAGGAGAAGGAGAAATCCAGGCAGGATTTATGACTGACAGCACAAAGGCAAAGGAAGGTGACGTTTTCTTTGTGCCAGCTCACACCAAGGTCAAGCTCTACACTTCTTGCACCAGGTCCATGCAGCTGTATAGGGCTGGGGTAAACAACAGTTTCCTGAGTTGATGGGCAACTGGTTGCTAGGGTTGGCATCTGTAGGTTAGGTACCAGCTACACAAAATTTTCATGTTCGGCACTTGTTCAAATGTAAGTTAATTAGGTGGGTTCTCATAGTGTATAGGAAATATGGAGAATAAGTTCATCCCTTCATATCTTGTTTATTTTTCGATAAATTTGTATTTCACTTCCAAATCCGATGAGCTGCTGGGATCACAAATGGATCTGTAATTGAGTTCAAAGTTAAATACAACTTTTGTGTTAGTAAAAAAAAAAAATGCAGTTTGACTTAAAGAAATATGGTAATGAATTGAATCCCGATGACAAATACGTTAATCCATGGACCACTTTGAAGCCTCTATTGTACGAACATTCATGACCTCAAATGATTGAATAAGACGCACTGGGAAACTATCTGTTTAAATATCTTAGGGCAAGAAATGTGTGATGTATCCAGCTTAGGGCTGGAAACTTTGAATAGCTGAGTATTGTTGTTTCTCATGCCTACTTTACATGGATGAATATGAAGCATCATTTGTATGAACATGAAGCATCATTTGTATGCATCTGATAAATAGAAACACATTCTGTTAACATTGAGATTGATAGCTATTTAAAAGAGTTTATAGTTGAGACTACAAGTGTTCCAACTTTATATAAAATTGTGATGGTAGAGGAAACTCAGAAGAAATTAACAAATGTCAGAGAAAGCCTTGCATTTTATCAGACTCCACATATTTTTCATAAATTCTTTTCGCCATTTACTGTTGAAGAATCCAGTCCTTCTGAAACATTTACTCATTTGAGAATCCAGTCATTTACTATTGGATAATCTAGTCCTTCTAAAGCATTCATTATCGATGGTTTTGTGTCTAATGTAGAAAGGAAGACTTCGACAATCATTGTTGTAGAAGTTCATGATGATAATACTATTGAAGAATCTAGTCCTTATTGAATAAGTTCATGACGATAGTATTGTTGAGCAAGTTCGTGATCATAATACTACTCTGTCCTTATTTGAGTCTTAGTTTTAGTTTTGTTTAATTTAAACTGGTTGATGTAACATGCCCCACATTCGTTACATTCTCTATTAACTCAACATTGAACAAACTTATTAATAAAGAGGTGTCTATGAAAATGTATTTTACATTTACAAATTAAATGAGCTGGTGGGATCTTATTAAATAGATCTATATTTGAGTTTAAAGTTGAATATAACTTTTACATTTACAAATTAAATGAGCTGGTGGGATCTTATTAAATAAATCTATATTTGAGTTTAAAGTTGAATATAACTTTTATGTTGGTGAAAAAACAAGGAAAAACTAAGAATAAATTAATTCTAGATGAACTCCTATGATCCATAGACCCCTTTGAAACCTCAATTGCATGACCCATGTTGAATTTGAGTGGCCAGAAAAGACAAAAACATGATATTCTTTCATGCTCAGTCAGCTGCTAGAGTCACGTGCTTTACAAGAAAACACATTGCTTTTAAAATGCCTTAGTAAAAAGAATATGTGAAGAAGCAAGGCATGTATTTGATGAACAAATTGCAGATTATTCCACATGGAAAATTTTTATGGAAGAAAATGATGCAATATCTGTATCATCTAATCAGCAGAAGCACAATCTTTGAACATTGAGATTGATAGCTATATAAAAGAAATTTCAATTGAGATCTGATGGGTTTGGAAGAGAGATCTTCAAAATAAGAGTAAAAATATTTTGAAGAGGTTTTTCAAAAATATGGATGAAACAAGGTTTGTGATAGGGCTTTTCCAAAAAAAAAAGAATAAACCGATTTGAAGATTTCTTTTTTAAAAAAACTAAGGTTGTAAAAGGGGTCTTAACATAACATAAAAGTATATCTGAAAAAGTGGACTAAAAAGGTATACTTGAAAAAAAGTGATGGTTTGTCCTAGAGGAGCATTCATCCTTCTGGGCAGGTCTTGTGATGATGAGGTTGAGAAAACTAGCCAAATAAACATATAGCAAACAAATGTGTCTGCTTGAAGGAGCCATGACACTTAGGAAGGGGAGGCCAAAACTTGTGCAAAAAAATCTACGTGAATGTACAACTATGTTTTGCTAAGTGCATTATATCTCTAGTGCAAAACCTAGGTTCCGATTGTATTAACTATCCTAGCAAGCTAAACTAGTAAATTAAGCACAAAACCTAGGAATCATTGTAAATATGGAAGGTTGAGGTACAAATGTAAATTTCTAATGACGACAGTATATTTTCATGTATTGATAAGCTCATGCTTGCTCCATGTCCTTATTAGATGCCCTCACAAAGATGTCCTCCATGATGGTTTTCTCTCAGACCGCTACCTGCCATCTTCTCTATCGTGTTTCTACTCAAAATATCATGGGTCATACGCTCCTTTAAGTACACTATATTTGGCGAGGTTGCTTGCAGGTATTTCTTTCCTTTGCCATCCTTACAGTGCTATCTTTAAGCTCTATTTGGTCTTTTGATGTACTCTTATTCTGCTGAAGGTTGTTTTATGTCTTTTTCTCCATCATTTGTACTCGCTCCTTTAAGTACACTATATTTGGCGAGGTTGCTTATAGGTATTTCTTTCCTTTGCTATCCTTACAGTGCTATCTTTAAGCTCCATTTGATCTTTTGATGTACTCTTATTCTGTTGAAGGTTGTTTTGCGTCTTTTTCTTCATCATTTGTACTCGCTCCTTTAAATACACTATATTTGGCGAGGTTGCTTGCAGGTATTTCTTTTCTTTGCCATCCTTACAATGCTATCTTTAAGCTCCATTTGGTCTTTTGATGTACTCTTATTCTGCTGAAGGTTGTTTTGCGTCTTTTTCTCCATCATTTGCACTCGCTCCTTTAAGTACACTATATTTGGCGAGGTTGCTTACAGGTATTTATTTCCTTTGTCATCCTTACAGTGCTATCTTTAAGCTCTATTTGATCTTTTGATGTACTCTTATTCTGCTGAAGGTTGTTTTGCATCTTTTTCTCCATAATTTGTACTCGCTCCTTTAAGTACACTATATTTGGCGAGGTTGCTTACAGATATTTCTTTTCTTTGCCATTTTTACCGTGCTATCTTTAAGCTCTAATTGCTCATTTGACGTACTCTTGTTCTGCTGTTGTTTTGCGTCTTTTTCTCCATCATTTGTACTAGTTTTTATTTTTTATTGTCCTTGAAATATGTCACTAGTGAAATACTCTTCTGAGTATCTTTATAGAAAAAAAAAAGTTCCCCTTCCTCGTCAAAGTCCCTATGTCGTTACCTTACCTATGCGTCCGCGTCGGTGCTGTCGGTGGCGAAGGCGCAGTCGATCCAGGCCGGTGCACGGGGACCGGGAGCTCGCCGCGCCGCGCGGCGCTGCACGCGCTGCGCCAGGCCACCTACCGCGACGCCAACCACAAGCCCTGAGATGGCCGTCGCCGTCACCGGAGTTCCACGTGCTCTGCGGCTGCGCCGCCACACAGGTACTTACACGGTCGCGACGGCGACGTACGGCGGCCGTTCCCCCGCCTTTATTTTCCTGCGGCTCTGCGTTCGTGCGCGCGACGTGCGCTGGTTAATGGCCCAGAAAAATTGTATGTTTTTTGGGTCTCCGTCCAATCTACGGTGACGTTGACTTGGAGCTTTGGATGGCATCAGCTGATGCCGGCTGCTATTGATGAATTCATTGGTTTGTTTGGCGAGTCCTACGGGGTTAGTTGCATTTTTTTATCGGACGTGGAAGCAGGATTCCCGATTGTTTTGACTGCATCAGGTAGGTGGGATCTCCGGCTGCTAGCTGCTCATAGGTTTGGTCATTATGCCAATAATTAATTGCATTCATAAGTAGAATAATTAATCAATCATGTTGTGAATAATCAATCCCATTCTTCACAAGTAGTAATCGAATTTGGTAGTAATATAAACTATACCTGCAGTTAATCGCATAGAACAATCGATTGGATCCTCTGAACATTTTTATTCTTGTTCTGAGTTAATGTCAGTCTGTCAGAAGAGGTTTAAATGCACATGCTGGTTAATCGCGCGCACGCCTTCCTTTTACAGTGAGGTTTTGAGCTTCTGACTGTGTGGCCTTGGTTCTACGACAAGTCATACCGTCCAATAAAGCTATTCTTATGTACCCGTGGCCAATGGTATCTTAGCCGGTGGGCCCTGATGCACAGCTAGCTCCTGTCCAAATCACATCCAGCGGTGCTCTTGGAAAGTGCTTGTTAGGAGGCGTTTGCAGGAGGGCAAAAGAGCATAGTCTGGTGTCATTATCACTGGATTTTCTATGGCACTTTCCGTAATGAACAAATTAGATCACTAAGTTGTCAGGATAATATGTCGATTCGTGGCTCGTTCCTTGATATATTTTGAATTTGTTCCTTTTTTTGACCAATAGGTTAGGCATGGAGTAAGGGACAGTGAAGTACGTAGTCACTGCATACTATATTCTGGGAGATATTCACTTCTGACGAATGATCAGGATATTCTATGTCTTTCTTATAGCTGTGAATTCTGTTGTTTAAGTCCATTTCATTTCTTTCAGAAGGGAATGCTAAGTGTTCAAGACACTATATTATTCAGCAGATCTCATTTGCTTGATGAAATATCAATCTCCTTTTATCCAAAAAAAAATTATGCTGATGTCCAGGAGCTCAAGGAAGTATTGAGGACTGTACCTGAGGTTCAGGAATTAGTTGGCAAAGAAGAAAATAGGAAGCTTTGTGTCGAAGAGCAAGATGGGGGAATTGGAGTGAGGTCTGAAAACCAGCTTTGTTGATGGACACCAAGGTCAAGCTTTACGCTTCTTACCCCAGGTTTATGCAGCTGTATATATAGTGCTGGGGTATACAATTTGTTGATCGGCAACTGTTCTAGGGTTGGCATATGTAGGTTAGGTATAAGCTACACAAGAATTTAATTTCATGTTCGGCACTTTTTTCAAAAGTTAGTTAATTAGGTGGATTATCATTGTATATAGAAAAGATGGAGAATAACTTCATCACTTCATATCCTGTTTATTTTTCAAAAATGTTGCATTACATTTTTAAAAATCTAGTGACCCTGCCGGGGTCACAAATAGATCTGCAATTGAGTTCAAAGTTGAAAATACCTGTTGTGTTCATGAAAAAAAACAGAGGTTAACTTGTACAAATGTAGAAATGAATTAATCCAGACGGCAAATACCATGGACCCCATTGAAGCCTCAATTGCATGAGCAATCAGGACTTTGAATGATTGAAAAAAAGACCCATTGAGACTCCATCTCAAGCTCAAGGCTAGAAATGTGTGATCTGTCCTTAAACTGCTGCTTCGTTCCTGAAATAGGTGCAGAAACTAGAGATGCATTTGATGAATGAAATGCTGAGTAAATTATTCCTCATCATGCCTTGTCTACTTGGATGAACAAGGAACAACATTTGTATGCATCTGATTAGCACTGCACGGATGAACATGAAACAACATTTGTATGCATCTGATCAGAAGAAATACATTCTGTGACCATTGAGATTGATAGCTATATAGAAGAGTTTACAGTTGAGGCCACTAGTGTTCCAACTTTATATAGATAACAATTAGGGACAACATTGTTTAAATAGAAACTCGAGATGTTTAAGGCTAAGAAATAGTTATTGACAACATTATTTAGATAGTAATTTGAGATGTTGAAGGAAACTAAGAAGAAAGTAGAGAATTTCTAAGAAAACTAACAAGAAAGTGGGAATTTCCGAGGAAGCTTTACAACGAAGACGAGGGTTTTGTTGCTGAGATAAAAAAGGAAGGCCTTTGCAGCCATTGTTGAGAAAGTTCATGATGTTATCACTATTCATGTCTACTTGAGTCATAGTTTTGCTTAGTTTTAAATTATTGCTGTTGATGCAACGTTACCATTATCTCTGAGCTTAAACTTGATCATCATATTTACCTTTGCAAATTAAATTATATGTATTTGGGTTCGAATTTGTGTTCCAGAAAAATGAAGTTACTCATTATGAAGTTTGATCATAGCATCACTGGGCTATTTGAATGAGTACCTGGCTTGGTGGGCGGCGGCCAGGCAGCCATCCCTGCCACCAGGTGATCAAAATCGACGGCCTAGGAAAGCTGCCTGCCAGGCAACCCTGCCTGTTGTCCAAACCAAACAGCCCTCAATTGCTTATATAATAACTAGTATAGTAAAATGAAAGGATTATTTATATGAATAATTAATCCCATTCATAAAAAATAATTGCATCTGGTAGTTATATAAGAGTATACCAGTAATTAATGTCATAGATACTCAGATTAACTATTAAACAAATGATTACATTCATTATTCCACTATGCTTCATGGAGGTTCCAAACCACATATGTTGGAGGAAGCTGAATAAACATTGTCTGTGAAAACCACATTTCATTTCAATAAGAATGGCACATAGAACTTTGCATAATGTTGTAAAACACATCCTCATAGAATTTTCCTATATGCTAGTCCCTGATTTTCAAAGTAGTATTTTGGAAGAAGAAATCTAGATAAAATGCACATCATCAATGTGTTGTAACTGAAATAACTGAAGCGTATATATGCATATGAAAGGTGCATGATTTTGCATAAAAAAGCATGTTGAGTTGCTTATGATTTCCATCCCAATAGCAATAGCAAGGTTGCCTATACTAAGTAGAGATTAGGTCAAGTAGAAAAGAATCACCTCGTTTGTGTTTTTTTGGATCATCCATTTATGAGAGGTAGAAGAAGATAGGTTCAGAGAACGAAGACAAGTTTGTTCAGGTTCTGTTCGATGCTTGTTCCCATGCCGCTTGAGTCCTTTATTATCTTGCTTCTGTCCAATGGAAGCACTATGAAGCCCATGTCATGGCCCAGCTTGGAATCCCATGATCGCTCGGCCCAGTACATGACATTCCCCTCTGCTCAAAAGCGGCTCGTGCCAAAGCAGCTCACGCCAAAGCCGATGGATCAAATTTGGAAGGAACCAGCAAGAATTCCAGCAAGGACAGTCAAGTGATTTGAATGCCAGTTCCATCCTTTTGGGCTGTCAAGATTAACGAAGAATTTTCCATCATGCTGAGGAAACTGTAGGTCTGATGAGCAAAAACAGCATTGTACATTGGCTGTGCCAACTGAAGCTTGGCATCCATCCGAAAGTGATCATTTTGCTGACTTAACCTCTGTGCATGCAGATTCTGAAATTCCCCATACACCACCAGAGAAGCATCAAGAAAGTTACACCTCATAGCCAGAATAATACTCAATGTCAACGCAAGGGCATAGCTGACATATAGCTCAACAGTTAGCCATGGACGTCCAGAATATGCTCCATGTTGGACCCAATGTATCTGTATGACATGTGTAGTACCTGATATCCCTTCAATGTACCACGAAACAGCTTCTGCTGACAGATCAATATTAATAGAATCCACTGAATAATTGATCTCCATCTTGAGACTGATCATTTTGGTATGCAGATGTATCACAGAATCTAGTGCATACCGAAGGATATGGACTGACCAGATGTTGCTCCACTGCGGTCCCTTCCCAATTACTCTGCCCAAGTAAAAAATGTGAGGTAAAGCAGCAGATTTGCCTCTCTTTTGCAACTGCAACCAAGGAAGTATATGTCCATTTCTTTTGTAGACCCAGCATGCGACAACTTGATAGGATAAAACTCCTAAATCTCCCCTCAAAATGCTGTTGCAGAAAATGCAGATATGGAGCATTGTTATGCTGAATTGAAAGCATGTGAGTTTCAGTTCCACTACTGGTCTCCACTGATGGATAATGTTGAGTGAACACTTCCCAAGACTAAAATCATATGTGACCCCCTGATGTTAAATATTCAAGATATTGCTGATGCACAGCAAAGGTCAGCTGAGACCATTGATTTCGAGCCAATTGAACCCCTTTTTCAATCTCATAAGAGTTATCACTCAGCCATCTGCAAGAATATGTGAATACCCAAAACTGTCGAGTCCATGGCATCCAGAACTGCGACAAAGCACCAAATATCCCTTTGAAGATTACACTGGTCAGCTTTGATTGCAGAGGTGATGACCAAGGAGGCTCCCACTGATCCTTCCAGCAATTCCACTGCTGCTCCCTAATAAGCCAAGGATAACAGAAGCACCCCCTCATTCCCAGGGACATATCCACTGGCCAAGTAAGCAGATACTGAACACCCAGCTGTAACACCCTTAGTCTGCTTTCAGGATGGGGCCAAGGAATCAAGATAGATGTAACATAATTGTTTCTGGCCTCAACAACAAACCACAGATGCTGCAAAATTTCCAGGGTTGGTGTCCATGTTTCCCTCAACATCATAACATATGCCTTGACTGATACGGTGAGAACCTCAAGAGTACCTTGCCTGCAGAACAGATTGTAGCCAGTTCCAATAATTCAGTGAAGCCAAATCTTAGAAAAGCTTTTCGACTGAACCAATTGTTGCAATGTTGGATGAATCCAGAAGCACTGAGTGGCACTTGCATCAGCTTCACTTGTGCATTTGCAATCGGCTCCACCACTTTAAACTTTCATCTCACACTGATCTAGTGGCCATGGAAGCAGTAACATATCAATACGGTTAGCTGCAAGACAACGCCATATAGGTGGTTTCCTTGGTGATAGCAACACTTCGGCTACTATAGATGGCAGATCAAAGTGCCTAGGTAGTGACCCCAAATTCCCTTTGACTATGCTGCTCATGTGGCTGTGATGTACTCTGAAAACACGGCACCATGGAAGCTGCCCAAAGAATACCCATGGCACAACAGTCACATGGGAGCTACACAACTCTCAAAAGTTGTCCCTGGTAACGTACTACAGAATTTCTGTTCCTGATTTTCTTTCCCAAACATTTCCTCAGACACTTCATGAGCAAGGAAAATTTTGGAGACTGACACCTGTGCAAATGTCTTACTTCTAGGATGGACTGAGGTCTGGAATGATGAAGCCTCGGTGAAGTCCGTGTGTGGTGCTGTCGAGGCGTTGATGCCAGTATGAATGGCTGTAGGGACGGGCATCGCAGCCGCCGTGTGATGCGCAGACTTGGCGGCGACGGAAAGAGGAAGACCCGGGGCTCGACGCCAAGGTGTTCCCGGGCCGTGTCCCTGAGGACGGTGACGGGCACGTCCTGGACGGACTCGATGACAAGGTACTCGAGATCCATGTCACTGTCGACAGAAACGAGTGCGTTTCGATCGTGCTTGACGCATACATCTCGTGGGTACCCCACGAGCATGGCGAGGTGGGCGGCGAAGTCGACGGAGACGAGCGCGCCTCGCTCGTGCATGACGCAGACACCCTGTGGCTACTCTGCTAGAGCGGCGAGGTGGGCGGCGAATTTGAGGAATCAGCAGTCGATGGCCATCCGACTTCCCATTCCTCTTGGGGTTGTCGAGGAAGAACAGGCAGCGGAGCCCTTGCTGCACCAACCCCCTCGGTGGTGGCAGCGCTGCCTACGGCTTGCGTGGCGCCCTCGATTGCCACCGCGACAAACGGTGTCATTGGAGGCCAAGGAAGGTGCACATCAGGGCAGAGGTCGCAGTGGAAGATGCCGCAGTTATGGACGCAATCGCGACGCCGGAGAGGACCACAGACGCCACAGAGGACGGTGCAGGGGTGGATGGCGCAACTATGGACAGTGCAACTACGGCAGGCGTGGCCGTGGTGGCCGAGGTAGGCTGAGGTCACGAATGCGACCATTGTGGGCGGCACAACTGGTGATGGCGTCGGCACCCTGCTGCTGCAGGTAGAAGGCGATGACATAATCTGCATATCCAACCAGCATCAGTTGTCGTAGATGCAGCGTCTATGGAGTGCCCTTTGAGCTGCAAATGCATCGTAGTCTGGGTGGAAGAAGATGTAGGCCACCATACAACTCGTCCTCTCCAGAACAAACACCTTATTCCCACCCCATGGTCCAAAGACTAGGAGGAGAACCTCATCTGGCAAGATCCACGGCATGTGACTCACGGTGACACGAAGAACCCCTCTCATGGAAGTGAGGATGGCTGGTGTAGGCCCTGGGCAAAATTGATTGGGAAAAAAATTTAGGTTCTCCAATTCAAGGCTCTGGATATCAGTTGTTATGATCCTAGACCAAGGAATCACAATAGCAACTATTCTTGGTAGATTGGAATACAATCTCAGGAGAATAGAAGAGAACTGGATATAGATTCAAGGGAGTCAGAGGCTAGAAGCAAGAACAGCGATGGGATTCAGGAGGTAGAAGAAGACTGGTTCGGAATGAAGACAAGTTTGTTCGGGGTCTGTTCGATGCTTGTTCCCATGTCACTTGAGTCCTTTATTCTCTTGCTTCTGTCCCAATAGAAGTATTATGAAGCCCATGTCGTGGGCCAGCTTGGAAGCCCATGATCCCTTGGCCCGCTTGGAAGCCCATCACTAATTTCCTCTGCCTTAAAAAACCTGATATAAAGTTTGCCCATAAATAATGCTTCAAAACCTAGCACAACATATGCATGAGAACCAACTATTTCATGTCTCTTAAATATGAATAGCTTTGCCAGATAACGATATGGGAAAATGATACATTTGATGTTCCAATAGGGAGAGACATTGAAAAATAAAAATATGTACTACAATAGTGGGACTGATAGAGACTAATTCAACTAGTACTCAGAGTTAACAACCCAATTAGTCAACAATCTATACATGATGTGACTTCCACTGGAAACTTGCCACAGTTCACACATTGTCATTTGTCTTTGTTTGTGTAATAGAGATTAGCTTCAATAGTTACTCCTTGTGTACACCTCTGAATATTATCTTTAGATGGAGAAAAACACTATAATGTGTCTATGTATTGATGCATATTAGGATTGCCGTGACAAGTCAAGGTGGGTTGCAAGGATGGAACTTGGCGCTAGACAAACCACATAATTACCTGGACCACGAACTCAAGCATTTCAGATTCCACCAACACCTTAGCTTATCACCTAATGGCATAGCCCAAAGTTTTACATTTACCCTTACTCATCACTTATTATTCTCAAACAATATATTGTGCATACACCAACCACACCACCCATTGGTTTATAGGTAACTATTAGGGTCCCTGTGGGAGGAAAGATAGTTGAACTAAAAAAGAATATATTTCTAATCCAAACTGTGGCTCACTGTTTTGTAACAGACTTGACACAGCTCTAGCATGCAGTGTGGTCACCATTTGCATTTCAATCATCTATACTGTACCTCGATGTATAAATGTGTGAAGCTAGGTCGCACAAAGTTGCAGTCAGTCACCAGTAATGGACTCACAGGGTGCCCTTGTCACCCACTTTCCATTTATTGTGCCCTGTCATCACGTTTCCATTCCACTACGTTACTAATTTGCAATAAAGTAAAAGTTAGATACGTGTTGCTCAAACTTCTCAGTTTACATACACCTAGTTAGTACTTTATAGTTCATATTGCAACGACTGCAGTTTAATGCAGACGAGAAAACAGAGCACACCATATAGAGCTCTGACCCACATGACACGTGTCGCGGATCAGTAGTGGTGTGAATGTGACGACTTTGGCCATGTTTAGTTCGCATGAAAGTTGCAACTTTCATGCAACTTTTATGTAACTTTCCCATCACATCAATTTCTATCCGTATATATGGAGCATTAAATGTTAGTAAAAAAAAATAACTAATTACACAGTTTTGTTGTAAATTACGAGACGAATCTTTTGAGTTTAATTGGGCCACGATTGAACAATATTTGTCAAATACAAATGAAAGTGCTACAGGAGTTTGAATTCATGCAAGTTTCGAACTGAACAAGGGCTTTGTAAGTTTGTAACACTGGGTATATTTGAGGTTAGCCAACCAGTGACTGTAAGCGGATATTCTAGGATTTAATTGTCGGTGGCACGTCCTGCTCGCACTAGAAGGGAGCTCGGGAGGGTGCCACGCGCTGCCTCCGCCCTGCCCACGCGCTGGCCGGCTGCCGCCTCTGCCTCGCTCGCCGGCCACTGGAGCCACCACGCCCGCGCGTTGGCCGGCCGCCAGAGCCACCCCACCCTCGCACATGGTACAACAGAGCTATTCATCATTTCTGTTTTCAAGGTCGCATGAACAATTCATGATTTAGCACACAAAACGCACCCTACAAGTACGGTTACATATTAGTAAAGAACTAAGGAAGGCTCGAGGCATTCTATTCACCTTTACATAAAACCTGAAGCTTTCTCTGTTCAATCTATGCTTGCATCAAAATTCGAGTGAATAGTGAGAAGTTTTAACATAGAGAAGGCAATTTTCTGTTGATCGATGCCCTTTCAGTATTCCACCAAGCTTCATTGACGTTCCAAACTACAGATGTTGGAGAAAGCCAAATAAACATTGTCTGAAAACCACATTTCATTTTAATAAGAATGGCACATAGAACTTTGCGTAATGTTGTAAAACACGTCTTGATAGAATTTTGCTATATGCTAGTCCCTGATTTTTAATGTAGCATTTTTGGAAGAAGAAATCTAGATGAAATGCACATCATCAATGTGTTGTAATTGAAATAACTGATCGTACGTGGAAATGAGATTATGGGTTGGGAATTATAGAAGATTTTTATTATACTTTTTATATTTTTTCGCATGCACTAGGATGTAAACTACAACCAAAATATTAGGATCACCAGATTCCTTTCTTTTCTATTTTCACCAAAGCTCATGCGGTATTGACCATGACCTACACACATCTGGTGGTATGCAGATTTCTTGACTTGCAGTGATGTTAAAATTAGTAGCTGGTTTGCGATCTACTCTCAAGGATGCCTATGGAGTGGAAGACCATCAAGCTTCACTGCAATGAGTAGTTTATCTGTGTTTTTGTTTGATTTTAATCTTGAGGGCTTGTAATTAGTTTAATGTATTAGGTTTATTTTTGTACTCTGTGCTACATGACTTTATAATTAGTTGAAAAGTGGATGCCCGTGATAGCCGAGATATCCTGGGACTATCACAGAAGGGTAAAAGAGTCGATATTTTAAGTTTTGAAAGCGTATATATGCATATGAAAGGTGCATGATTTTGCATAAAAAAGCACGTTGACTAAGTTGCTTATGATTTCAATCCCAATAGCAAGCTGGTTATTTTAAGTGGAGACTGGGTCAAGTAGAAAAGAATCACCTCATTTGTGTTTTTTGGATCCACCTCATTTATGTTTAATCAGTCAACACTAATATGAAATTGATTTCAGGAGACTATTTTTATATACAAATAGGTCATGGATATCCCTAGAAAATCTATTTTTAGAGTGGGCCACGTAAAACTACAGGCTGTGTAAATGTAGACCTAAGGCCCAAGGCCCTTACGCATCTACAAGATATCTCTGGAGTGGAAGAGCGACGCAGAGTGGGCCGCGTGCAGCCCTACTAGTGGGCTGAAATCCAACCTGCAACCACACCAACCCATATTAGCACTCAACGTAAAATAAATCCATCCCAATCCTTTCCATAGTCTACAGAAACCAACTCAAACCCCGACGCTATATTATTTCAGCCCGTACCGTACCAAAGCAATGACCCGACTGCGGTTTCAATCCTATTCATGTCGCTCGACGCCACACGTCGGTGTGTGGCCTACGCACTCACTGATGCGACGGAGCTCATGGCCACATGGGTGTCGCCGCTAGTGACGCTGCTGCTGGTGCTGGTGACATTAGCGACTGTCGTGGCGGTGGCAGCATAGGTGGCTGCGGCGATGCACCACTCGTGAGGCAAACCATTCACCAGAACCCATAGGCCATAGCATCCGTGGGTTGGGAGCGTGCTGTAACTAAACCAGCCCAATCTATTTCCTTGTTAACCCCAAATCAATTCAGCTCATGATGCAATTAAAATCCATTGTCCTTAGCCCAAAGCTAATTGAAATACAATCCAAACTATTTAATCCATTTCTGCTCAATCCATTAGCAGGGCGAAATGGATTAAATAGTTTGGATTGGGTTGCAGACTGAGCGGAGTGCGAAACAAAAATTATTTTATCAGCGTGCACGGTTTTCGGCACAAGGCTATCATCTGGCCGACCGGACCTTAACAGCTCCTATTGAATTCTCATCATTCGTGATTTGGTCAGTCCTATACCGAGCCATACTCTAGTCCGTTGGTTTGATCAAGCATCAGAGCTAAACCGGCCTGCTGACCTGGTAATAAGATTCTAGAATTGTTTTTTCTTGCAGTCAAAGCTGTCAGTGTACTCCGAGCTAATAGCGACAACGCTAGCTAGTGTAATTGATATGTGGACGTACTGGGCGCAACGAGCCTAAATTGACTTTGGCATTGTATACTTGCACTAACAGCCGCTCGTCGCGTTCTTCATTTGGTGCTTATTAGACCGCATATGTAAGATTGGCAGAACGCTGCGCAAGAAAATTTTACGTACTCTAGTTAAAAAACGTGTATTGACCAAAATGAGTGTTGCTGAAGCAGGAACCAAACATAAATATTTATAACATCAAATAAATATTATTAGTTTAATTATGAAATTTATTTTTATAATATATTAATTTGAAGTCATAAAATAAATATATATTATCCACTTAAAACTCGGTCAAACGATGGCCAGACTCCAACGCACAGCCGGTAGCATATATCCCGGTAGCACAACACCTACACCATCTTACCACTAAACCATTGAATCACTGCCTATTATATATTATATATAATACTTTATTTTTATATACAAACATTTCATAATTTTATAATTTTGTATTAACCATGTGAACATTAAACATCATTTAGAAATTCTCAATTTTGAATTTCAAATTAAAATCTATCAACTTATGGCACAAATGCAGGATTCGACTTGAATAAAAAACTTTTCAACTACAAAAATCTTTTATATATGTACATTTGTCTTACCAGGTACTTCCTCCGTCCACAGAAGAATGTAATTTTCGTTTTTTGAGAAGTCATGTTTGAACTTTGACTAAATTATATAGAAAAGTGTAAACATTCATGATACAAAAATAAGTACGATTAGATTAGTTATATATAATATGTTTTCATTATAAATTTATTGGAGACTGTAAACTTAGTCAAGCTTGAGCTAGTTTGATCGGCACGTATTCCATAATTGCATTACTTTACGGATAAAGGTAGTACGTCTATAAAGTATAAACTTGTACTTCTAAGTCGGTTGAATATAATTTTTTCCCTTTTGAAATGACGCTTGAATATAAGTTTGAAGGCATATATATGTTTGAATTCTATCACGAATTGAAAGTTTGAAACAAGAAAGCGACGGGAGAAGACGTGACTTTTGACCAGCAAGCTCCAGAGACGCTGTTACATACATGTAGTAGTAGACCCTGCCATAGCTGAACCGTTGGTCAGTCAGTCATGTTCATCGTCATCCTGCTCACTCTCGGTCTCGGCTACACGCCGATCATCGCCGCCCAACCCTGGGAGATCTGCGGCGACGCAGCCCTGAACTACACGACCAACAGCACGTACCATGCCAACCTGGAGCTCCTATCCACCATCCTCACAGAGAACGCCACGAGCAGCCCTTACCACTTCGCGACGGGCTCCGTCGGCGCCGCCCCGGACACCGTCTACGGCCTGGCGCTCTGCCGCGGCGACGTGAACGCCACCGTGTGCTGCAAGTGCGTCGCCACGGCGTCCCAGGGCGCGCAGCGGCTGTGCCCGAACCGCGCGGACGTCACCGTCTTCTACCCGACGTGCCGGCTCCGCTTCTCCCGCCGGAACTTCCTCCACCCCGACGACTACTCGCAGATCGTCGACGGCGTGGTCGACACCATGAACACGACGGACACCACCAACACGGCGCCGCTGCTCCCCGGCTGGGACCCTGGCAACGCCCAGAGCGTGTCCACCATCACCGAGATCATCGGGACGCTGCTGCAGGACACGGCGTCGCAGGCGGCGTACAACTCCGGGGACAGGATGTTCGCCACCGGCCACATGGACGTCGGCGGGGGATTCCCGGCTCTCTACTCCATGGCGCAGTGCGTGCCGGCGCTGACGCACAGGGACTGCTCGTCGTGCCTTCAGGTCATCAGCTTCATGGCGACGCAGAACTTCGCCGGCAGACAAGGAGGCAGGCTGCTGGCTCTGTGGTGTAACTTGAGGTATGACACGGCGCATTTCTACGACGGCGATCCCATGATGACCATCCTGTCGCCGGTGAAGGATGTTGTGCTGCCGGGGTCGTCGCTTGGCGTGCCTAGCCGCAAACATAGTAAGACAAAATATCCTCCTGCTCCTATACTTGGTGTTTTTTAAGAGAAAAAATATCCTTTTATCATTCCCTCTACTATGTCAAAAGAATTTATCGTTGGACATACATATATTCATATTTGAAATTTAATACTAGCCTGAAAAATCATATGTTCAATTTTCTCCAATAATTCATATGCATAATAAACGGCTGACAGGATGGACTGATATGGATTCAAATAGAAATCAGAACCCAAGGGAACTGAGCCTGTGTGTGAGTGCTGTGGTGTGTGTGTGTGTGTGTGTATGTGTTGCTTAGTGGATGTAGTTTGTTGCTTAGTGGATGTAGTTTTGATTTTTCAGCAGTCTCACCTAAATTTGAGCGTGAGGTCGATAGGTGCACATAAGTGTTTTACATGCTATGCCAGTGCTCTTTCTAGATAGTTATTATGATTACTTGCTACGTGGAGTTCTGCTCCATTAGCAGTTCCACTAGTGTAATTGTTGTTGGGTATAGGCAGTGGAGGGTGTCAAATAAAAAATCATTTTCAGTAATATTTAATGAGCTTTGACCGTGCCACCAGACTTTTCTGTGGTCATCTCAAGACTTCTCAAAGGAGTACAAATGACGCTAAACATTCCTTATATCCATGTCAACTATCAATCATAATCATGGACGTACACTGCCCAGTGCTACTGACATGACCACACCGACCCATAATGATCAGGGCCCTAATTATAAACTAGTCATAAGCCCAATTATTTGAAATAATTAGTCTGAGTGTTGTTTGCTTAATTAGCCAATAGAAATTATCATGCAAGCATTCAACGATCACATATGTATCTCCATGGTAACATTTTTTCACCATTACCATTTCACTCTAGAGCAGATTATGGAAGTCTTGTAAACTCTGTTGATGACATTGATAACAATAACACCATATTCTTGTGCTAGGGTCATTGATCTTACATGCTTTTTAGAGGT
This sequence comes from Chrysopogon serrulatus, assembly GCA_015844335.1. Lineage (NCBI taxonomy): Eukaryota > Viridiplantae > Streptophyta > Magnoliopsida > Poales > Poaceae > Chrysopogon > Chrysopogon serrulatus. The sequence goes on along the minus strand of JADLZL010003530.1, from coordinate 27,919 downwards.
CATGAATAGTTTTCATTTATATTACTATCCACATGGAAACATGGAAAATGACTCTTTCACTCTCAGCAAGATGGCTAGTAATCAAGGATATCATCTTAATCAACAAAGCTTCCTACACATTAGTGACTTTCATATTTCAATTGTTGAGATTGAGCATATCCAAATGCAAAAAAAAAAAGACTTTAAAATAATGACTTAAGTTAGTGTTGGGGACATCAACGTTAACTTTAATAAACAATGTTGACTTCAATTAGGAAACTGTGGAATTTTGTAGACCAAATTTTGAGGTCTCAAAACTTCAAATAAGATTGGAAATTCAAAACTTTGGTTTCTCCTTCCTCCAAACAGACAGCCATGACATTCATAGTTCATAGGATACTTTGGCCACCATATAGTACTATGCTATTAGGATAGCAGCGATTTTATTCAATCTCATATGAATAACCTAACCGATCAGTTCAGTTAAACCGAGTCCCCTCATGTTTGACATCCAAATTATTTTGTAGTTTTACTGAATCTATGGACGCATCGAACATTCTTATCAATGTACCATTTGTGTACTTTGAAAAATGATTGTCATGTTTATTTTAAGGGCATATGGTCAAGGTTGTTGTTCCACTGCTTGCATCGTTGATTGGCTTGACCATTTCATACATATTCATCAGACGAAGGCGCACAAAAGGTTTGGTATCTACATAGAGAGACTATCTAAATTTGGTATTTTATTTTGTTCTACTACTATTGCATCAGATTTAAATGGAAGGCTCACATGAAACATTAAATTTAGGTAAAGGGTCTCAGGATAAGGATAAGACCAATGTGAAGGAAGATGAAGCCATAGTTTGGGGGCTAGAAGGAAGGAGTTTAGAATTCACAATTTATGACTTTTCACAAGTATTAGAGGCTACAAATAACTTCTCAGAAGAAAATAAACTCGGGCAAGGAGGCTTTGGTTCTGTATACAAGGTAACTGTGGAGGAATATATATCATTACGAGTGCACATAATGTGACAGAAAGATGGAACCCTAATGATATATAGTCTTCAATGTGATGAATTTGTGCTTTTCCTCACGAATGCAAAAAAATTGAACTTCTCTGTGTAGGGTCGGTTTCCTGATGGGTCAGAGATAGCAGTGAAGAGACTTGCTTCACATTCAGGCCAAGGTTTCACCCAGTTTAGAAATGAAGTACAACTCATAGCCAAGCTCCAGCACACTAATCTAGTCAGGCTTCTGGGATGCTGTTCTCAAGAAGAGGAGAAGATATTGATATATGAATTTTTACCAAATAAAAGCCTTAACTTCTTTATTTTCGGTACTATGTTTTACAATACCATTGCATAAATTCTGGATGCCAAGTTTTTTTTTTTTCTGATACATCTATGCTTAATTAATTTTCAGATGAAACAAAAAGAGCTTTACTCTATTGGAACAGACGCCTAGCAATAATAGAAGGGATAGCACAAGGACTTCTGTATTTGCATAAGCACTCTCGGTTACGTGTCATCCATAGAGATCTTAAAGCAAGTAATATTCTCTTGGACTGTGAAATGAATCCTAAAATTTCAGATTTTGGACTTGCAAAAATCTTTAGCACAAATGATACCGAAGTAAACACGGAAAGGATTGTTGGGACATAGTAAGATGTCTTACAAACTGTTCACTCGAATTATATTAAAAGGCTATTTTGTTACAGAATTTCACCAAAGCTTGTTATATCCATCTTTTCAGTGGTTATATGGCTCCTGAGTATGCATCAGAGGGCCTCTTCTCAATGAAATCCGATGTATTCAGCTTCGGTGTGCTAACTCTTGAGATAATCAGTGGAAAAAGATCATCAGGCCTTCATAGATATGGAGATTTCATCAACTTTCTTGGACATGTGAGTCTTCTATGTCCAGTACTATGAGTAAAAGGAATATGTCTCTAATCCCTCAACCAAAGTGGAAAGTACAATTTTTGAACCACACAGATTTGTTAATAGCCTCCACTCACTACACTAGCATATATAATGTTCCATGATTTCTGTAATACACTATTTTCAGGAGAGTGCAAAAGCACTAGCAGTATTTTTTTCATATGCACTTAACTTTGTTAACTATGCATGGGCCATTCTCCTTTCAGGCATGGCAGTTATGGAAAGATGAAAGATGGCTTCAAATTGTGGATACATCATTAACTGTTGACTGTCATACATTAGAGATCATGAGATGTATTAACATCGCGTTGCTGTGTGTGCAAGAGAATGCAGCCGATCGACCCAACATGTCAGATGTGGTAGTTATGCTAAGCAGTGAAGGAATGATCCTGCCAGAACCTAAGCACCCGGCATATTTCCACACAAGAGTGACAGAGGACGATACCTCATTAGTCACTGATCTGCCATCCGATTTTAATGATATCACAATGACTGCTTTACGTGGCAGATAGCTTCCTAATACTCTTCAAGGCGATGTGAAAGTTTCTCTTTTTGTTTTATGCGCGGAAGGAATTTTCTATGCTAAGTCCAAAATTGATTTACTGGACGACAAAACAATGTCAGTCACATGGTTATGATAGGCAGCTGAAATGCAAATAATTGTCCAGAAGTCGTCATGCACATAAGAGCTGGTAGCATTAGGATCCACTTGTCTTGTTATGGAAACATAGTGATATATATGCTTGCCTCGCTATGTAAGGCTTGACATGGGTTCTCATGTGGCATATGTAATTATCTCCCATCAGATGAACTTGCAGATATTACCTATTTCCTTCTAAAATTAGGGAATTGATTGTAATGTCCAATGAATCGAAGAGCTCTCTTCTCTTCTTCATAACACCATTGCTTCAGCCTGCAGCAATATGTGTGTTCACAACAGGTTTAAATTCAATTATTAACCTGATCGTAGCCTTACGATTTGGCAGCAAAGTGTAATCACTACTATAGAAAGCATCTGTAGAGGCGGCAGCCCAGCCGCTTCTACTTGCATATCTCTACAAATCAATAATTTGTAAAGACGACTGTCTAGAGCCGCTTCTATTAAATCGATTTGTCAGAGGATTGGATATAAAAAGACACCTCTACAAATCGAGTTTCTGAAAGTGGCTTGAAATATATAGCCTGTACAAACCGGTTTTCAGAAATTATAAATCAGGTAAAAATAACAACCTTTTAATCTCATATTGCCACCACTAATCAAACTCACGATCAGGCACCCTAAGTCATAAGTCATGCACCCTAGACCATGCATGAGGATCTAAATTCACTTAAAAGTAAAGGACAGAATCATTTCTCTCATATTGATTTTACCAGATTTTAAAATGAATACTTGGGACCCTAATTAAATTCAAATAGAAAAGGTTTAACTGGAAAGCTATAGATATTGTCGAGTATTATAACTTTGTTTTTGGTTGTTCCACCATCTGTGGTCCTTTGAAAAATAAATTTGAATTTTAGAATGTGAGAAAGCCAAACATAATTTTCTTGAATAAATGATTTCAAATGAAAACATTGTCAATGCAACTCCATATCTTTGGCGCATGCGACTCCTCACTCCAGCTAACTCCAGTGGATACAAATCCGACAACAAAGTTCATATAACTCCAACCAATGGCCCACACTTGTAGTGAACATGGTCGTCGTTAACACACATTATAGATGAGTACAATGTTGAAGTGCAATGAATCCTGCCATTATTGAGAATGAGAGAGGTGATGGCGATCTTGGTGGATATTACTATGATCAAGGTCAGGAGCTGAGGCAAGAGGAACACCAACGCTGCAATCCAAATGTGATGTCTGAGTTCTCAAGATATGCAAGGAGATTGAAGATAAAGTGGAACATGAGAAACATTGAAACGATCTTGTGGAGCATTTGTGGGCGTGACATGGCACAATATAATTGTTTTGTTATTCGACTTTATGTTTCATGATTATGTTATTTGATTTGCAACTACATGTTTTGGATTTATGTTGTGATTGATTATCATTAAATTCAGACAAAATTTGTGTTTGAATTTAAATTTAAATATTCATGTTTTTATTTATAATTTTAGGTATGGCATTTTTATTGTTATATTTTAAATAAATTATTTTATAGTGTGCTTTGATATATATATAAATATAGTGCGAGAAAATAAAAAGAATTGAGAAGTAGGGCCCTGTTTCAGGACTCCTGCTGGAGTTCAATGCAGAAAATATGGTCCGTAAAAGTGGGGAAGTACTCAAATGAAAAAGTAGAGGCCCTGATTTGGTGGCTATTGCTGGCGTTGGTCTATCATGCTCTGCTTTGCTATCATGTACTTCTTCTGGTGAGTGTCATGTTCCTCACGGTTGGCGATTGGAGGATTTGAAGGGAGCAAAGAGATACTATAATTGTGTCCTGACTGACAAAAGTTATTTTAACTTAGCCTTTTAATCTCTTATATAATATACACTATGGAATAACTTACCCTCTTAATCTTTTATATAATATACGCTATGGAATTCATTCGAAGTGGACTTTCTATTTATACCTACTAGTATTGCATTCTGATGAGATATTAGGCCCAATGTATTCACATTATGTTTCGGTTATATTACAAACTTCTCTTTTTTTTGTGAGCCTGATCAGTGCTAGTAGTTCTTCTACTCATTATGTTACAACTTTCTCGTCTTTAATTATTTATCCGGCATACATGTAGTCATGCATTGCATTTATTTAGTATCTATGAATAATTCATAGTTGAAAAATATTATGCATCCTCATATTCTCAATTGTAGTTCCAGAATTACCATGCACTACTACATAAAACGTTTATCGAGGCCGCTTGGGTCCTTCTATTGACACGGTTGGCCCAGCTGTCTCTCTGCATTTCCGTCTCTATAGTGGTTCTTCCGCTACAAATTGGATTTCTAGAGGTGGTTGGGAACAAGAGCCGCCTCTAGAAATTAATTTGTAGAGGTAGCTGCATTTTTGAGATGCCTCTACAAATCATTGTTCAAAAATCACAAATTCAGGATGAAAAGATAGAGCTGCCTCTAAAATTGGTTTCTACATGTGGCTGGAAATTAAATAGAGCCATCTCTAAAACATGGGTATTTGTAGAGGAGGCTGGGAACAACGGTTGCCTCTACAAATGCATTACTAGAGACAGTTCGATAATTGGCACTACCGGAATCGCGTGCATTGCCGAGTGCACCGAGCATTGCCGAGTTCTTTTTCACGGGCACTCGGCAAAGCTTCTCTTTGCCGAGTGCAACTCTCGGCAAAGGAAAGCACTCGCCGAAGAGAACTTTGCCGAGTGCCCAGCCGTCGGCACAACGTAACTCTCGGCATAGATCTCCTTTGCCGAGAGCAAGCCACTCGGCAAAATGCAACCCTCGGCAAAGACGGCCAACAGATCACGCCCGTGGCTCTTTTGCCGAGTACCACCCGTCAAGCTCTCGGCAAAGTGGACACTTTGCCGAGAGCATCCCGCCCAAAGACTTTCGGCAAATGTTGCACTTTGCCGAGTGTCTGTGTTAGGCTCTCGGCATTGGTTTCTTTTTTTTTGTTTTTTGTCCTCCAATTTTTTCTTTAGAGTTCTCACATTTTAGTATGCAACGTATTCTAATTTCACCTATTAATCTGGTATTTTTCTATTTTTCAGCAGTTTATTTCCTTTTATTGTATTTTGTATAAAAATAGATATTTGAACTGCACGTCCTTTTAATAATCAAATTTAGTGATTCCAAAAATGATATTACTGTTTGTTATGTTATTCTAGGAGAGTACTCAGAGTGAGACCTGAAATGTTGAACACCTTCATTACAGTATATGATAATCAACTTTTATGGGCGAATTATTTTAAATTGTATAAAAAGCAAATAAAGTCTAAAAATCATGAAATTTGTCACAGTGTCATCATTTCATGTACGGAGACAGTGATAAAAATTTGAGTTTATTTCGTGCAAGTTGTCATGTACGTTGCGTTTAAACGGAAACAATCTCCGTAGAAGTTTTAGAAACCTCTAAAAGAGTTGGGAGGAATCGAACTCGTAGCGTTTGTCACGGTTGATTTTCATGTCAAAACTTTTTTCATGAAGAATAGACAATATAAAATTGATGTGGCCGAAATTTGAGAATTTTTTGAAATCGTTTGGTATTTATTAATTTTTTTTGAAATACTCTTTGCCGAGAGTTTTAGGTATGGCCGTCGGCAAAGTGTGTTTGCCGAGTGCCCCCGTAGTTGGCTCTCGGCAAAGCAAGATGGTAAATAAAAAAAATAAATATGTTGGCCGTTGGTTTTGGAATCATGTTCTTTGCCGAGAGCTCCCCGCCCCAAATGGAGCCGTCCCCGGCGAACCGCCCGGCTAACCCCCGGCCGCCACCGGGCGGGAGCCAGCGCCGTGGTCACCACCAGCACCGGCGGCCGAGCTCGTGGCCGCCCGCCGTAGCCGCCACCGCCGGCTCCGCGGCCGCCCGCCCGAGGGCCGGCCCGGCGCAACCGGGCCGGGCCGGCTTACGCCCGGCCCGGCAGAAGAATAAGAATAGGCCCGGCCACGCCTCACGGCCAGCAGCAGTAATCGCCGCGCCCCCGCTGCCAGAAGAAGCAACAGCTCGGCCTACCGGCCAGGCCTCCCGGCAGCTAGCCGGCCAGCAAGACCTCCGCCCGGCCAGCAGCAGCAGTAGCCGGGCCACGCCCTGCCGCCGCCGCCAGCAGCAGAAGAAGCGTGGGCCGCGCCCCGCTGCCGCCGCGGCCAGCAAAGAAGAAGCGGCCCCGGCTACCCGCCGCCGCCACCCCGCACCGCCAGCCGTGAGGGGAGGAAGGAGGGGCAGGAAGGAGGAAGGAAGAACGAAAAGGGAGGAGGAAGAAGGAGAGAGGAGGGGAGAAAGGAGGAAAGAGGGAGAAGAAAGGAGGTTTTGTTTGCTCTACCGCCGATGCTCGGGCGTGGTTGAGCCGTCATCACTCCCCGAAGGTAAAGAGCCGCTCGAAGCCGTCGATGTAGTTATCCGCCATCGAGCCGATATATGTGTCTTATTGCGTGTGTGGGCATTGTCACCGTGCGGGGAGGTGCTTGTCCAAATTTTGAACTAATGCTATGTGTGTTCCTTCTATTTTGCGAGAGAAGACCCCGTTGGAGCCGCGCTTTTAGTTGATCCCGATCGTCTTCGCCGCCGTTGCGGTTCTGCCGGGCACGGCGTCGCCTCGCCATCGCACCGTCTCGCCACGGCTCCGCTAGCCTGACTGCACCGCTACCTAAGGTATAACCTCTCGTTTCCGTATCGGGGTCATAGGTCACGTCACCAAGTTAGGCGTCTCCCCGTTCGAAAGAGATACGGTTGTCGGTATGCGCATCTTTGCATATCGAAAACCGTATCTGCTTTCAATTGTCCACGCATTTGGACAGCCCGCGCATGCGTTGTTGGGGCTAGTTTCCGTTGTCCGCTCCGATCGGAGACTGAGTTTCGGCATCACCTCCCTGTTGTTCTCCGGAAACACGATCTCTCTGTCGGGGCGTGTACCTGGAGAACAGCGGGGAGGTGCTGCCGAAACTCCGTCTCCGATCGGAGCAGACAACGGAAACTAGCCCCAACAACGCATGCGCGGGTGGGATTAGGACCTATCCTCACCTATTAGAGAGTAGGAGGCCGGTGTAGGTAAAATTGATTGTTATGTTTCTCGCTAATGTATATGTTAGAAGATGGATGATCGTGACTGGATGTACACGGGCCGCCCAAGTGATCGTGATTACACAGCTGAATGGATTGAGAAAACATATATGTTTTTGGAGCAAGCATTCGGCGAGGCTGCTAAAGGAGCGAGTCGGGTTCTGTGTCCCTGCAGTAGGTGTGCTAATCGGAAAAGGCAATGCAAGGATACCATGGGCAAGCACCTTGTCTTGTATGGGTTTACCCCGGACTATACCCGATGGGTCCACCATCGTGAAGCCCATCGAATGAGAGAGGAGGTGGTGAGAGCACGCGTCGAGGAGTTTGATGCCGATGCCGGGGTAGCGCACATGTTAGATGACTTTCATCAAGCACAGTTCGGTGATGGACGTACGGATGAGGAGGAGGAGCCAGAGGCCACCGCGAAGGCGTTCTATGATATGTTTACTTCTGCACGGCAACCCCTTCACGGCCACACAAAGGTCTCTCAGTTAGACGCCGTTGGCCGTCTAATGGCGTTAAAGTCTCAGCTTAGCATGAGTCGAGACGCCTTCGACAGTATGCTGACAGTTGTTGGTAGCTTGCTTCCAGAGGCTCACACTCTCCCGAAGAGCACGTACGAGTCGCAGAGACTGCTTCGTGCCCTTAAGATGCCGTATGATCAGATACATGCATGTCCGAATGGGTGCGTTCTATTCAGAAAAGAACACGCGGAAGCAAAGTACTGCCCGATGTGTGAATCCTCTAGGTATCTGGAGGTAGAGTCTGCTGATGGCCAGAAGAGGCAGCTTGACATCCCCGTGTCAGTCGTAAGGCACCTCCCTTTCATACCGAGGCTCCAACGGCTATACATGACCGAAGAATCCGCCAAACAGATGACATGGCACAAACATGGCAAACGATACAATCCTGACAAGATGGTGCATGTATCTGATGGTGAGGCGTGGACCCACTTTGATGGCATTCATCATGAGAAGGCGAAAGAGGCTCGTAATGTCCGTGTTGCGCTTTTGCAAATGCAGGCGGGTTCAATCCTTTTGGCATGATGGCTGCGCCCTACTCATGTTGGCCCGTGTTTGTGATCCCCCTCAACCTTCCTCCCGGTGTGTGCATGCAAGCAAAACACATGTTATTAACGTTGATCATTCCCGGACACCCGGGGAATCATATGGGTGTGTACATGGAGCCCGTGATTGATGAATTGATCAGTGCCTGGAATGGGGTATGGACATATGACCGTGCTACAAAGAGAAACTTCAGGATGTATGTGTGGTATCTTTACTCCATGCATGATTTCACTGCGTCGCCATGTTGTGTGCCCGGGTGTGTTAATGGGAAGTTCCCTTGTCCAATCTGTAAGGAAGCTCGAGGTTCATTTATCTAAAAAAAGGTACTAAGTTTTTCGGGGTTCGACCTGCACCGACAGTTCCTCCCGCTTGACCATCCATTCGATTTGAGAGACAGAAAAAACTTTACTAAAGGACTCGTGGTGACGGACCCTCCACCCCAGATGTTGACTCCTGCCGAGGTTCGTGAAAGGATAGAAGCCCTTGAGCTCAACTCAGAATGTGATGGCTTTGTGGGGTATGGTCTGCAACATATGTGGACGCATAAGTCGGGCCTGACTCGGCTTCCCTATTTTGATGACCTTCTCCTTCCGCACCACATTGATGTAATGCACACGGAAAGGAATGTCGCCGAAGCACTCTGGGGAACAATCATGGATATTCCCGAAAAAGTCAAAGGACAACCCTAAGGCTAGATTGGATCCGGCAATGTTGTGCGACAGACCAAAGCTAGAGATGAGGCCTCCTAGACGCGGCAAGACATGGACAAGGCCCCCCTACTGATTATATATTGAAAAGGCCACAAAGAAGGGAAGTTCTAGAATGGATACAGACTATAATGTTCCCTGATGGATACGCAGCTAATCTGAGGAGAGGAGTGAAGTTAGACACCCTACGAGTCTTAGGGATGAAGAGTCATGACTATCACATCTGGATTGAACGCCTTCTCCCAAAGAATGGTGCGAGGCTATTTCCCCGAGCATGTTTGGCTAGTCATGGCGAGTTGAGCTATTTCTTCCGCCCGACTATGTGCCAAGGAGATATCTCGCACCGTGATTGCGCACCTCAAAAAAAATGGCACCCGTTTTGATCTGTAAGCTAGAGAAGATATTTCCACCGGGCTTCTTCACTCCGATGCAAAGATCGATTTTGCACCTCCCATACGAGGCACGAATGGGGGGGCCCGTGCGACCATTGGTGCTATCCAGTCGAGAGAGTTCTAAAGGTTCTTCGGAAGAAATGCAGAAACAAAAACAAAATCGAGGCTTCCATGGTAGAGGCACATATCCTCGAGGAGGTGTCCAACTTCACAACAATTTATTATAGTGATAACCTTCCGAGCACGCATAATCCTCAGCCTCGTTACAATGATGGTGGAAATGACTCGAACCTCGGTCTTTTTCGAGGGCAACTCGGAAGCGCGAGTGGATCGACAAACAAGATCTTGCTATATGATAAGTGGCGCGCTATCATGTTCTATGTGTTGACCAACCTTGACGAAGTGGAGCCATATATCACGTAAGTAGTGAACGCACTTGTTCCATACACTAACATTATTTCTTGCATCCAACTCCTATGATCTCGTTGGTATAGGGAATTTGTTCATGAATACTGGCGTCAATCGCGCCCTCCTAACCCGCAGGAAGCGGATGCTCTTCTTAGAAACGGTCTGGGAAATGACAAACCTGAATTCATTTCATGGCTCAAGAAGAAGGTACCGTCCCATTTAGCTCGTATTTAGTTACATCTTTCGAGTTGCATGCCAACCTTTCGTATGTGGTCTTGGTTTGCGTGGCCCAAATTGATACGACTATGACTCCCAAGTTGAGACAAGTTGCTTGATGGCTTTGGCTTTAGGGTCAAGTCATTCAGTGGTTATGATGTCAATGGATATCGCTTCCACACAACGGGCTACGAGCAGCTTCATCGAGAACCGAGAACAACAAGTTCGGGGGTTTTTTTACCCGGCCAAGATGGGGTCGAGTATTATGGAAGAGTGCAAGAGATATACGAGCTCACTTTTCATGGTTCAACGCCATTTACTCCCATCATATTCAAATGCCACTGGTTTGATCCTGCGGTAACGAGACGGACCCATTCTCATCTTGGTCTAGTCGAGATTCGACAGGATACCACCCTACCCGGAGATGATGTGTATATTGTGGCCCAACAAAGGCGACACAAGTTTATTATCTCCCTTATGCGTGCCAAAGCAATGAGCACCTGAAGGGTTGGGATATTGTGCATAAGGTACTTGCCACACGGCAAATTACATCCCCAAATGATGACGACTATAACTTCAATCCAAACACATACGAGGGAGCGTTCTTTCGCATGAAAGGGCTAGATGGGAGGTTCGAGATAGACTTGATCGAAGCGATAGAAATGGAAGTTGGCCAAGAAATTGTTGATGACGAGGGGACGATGGAGATGAGGTTGAAAATGTGAGAGACTTACAAATGCTTGAGCGACATCGTTTAGGCAACGGCGACGAGGGGCGACAATCCTCCATTGGGTGGGGTCGAGTACTTTGACATGTTTGATACCGACGATGAGGCTTATGATCCCGATCATGAAGATTATACTTAATACATGTAATGCTATTTATTTATATGATACCTTACGTTGTTGTTCTTACAAATGCTTGGGTTTTGTTTATTTAACCTAATTTTCTAATCATGTCTTATTGTTTCTTGTCAAATGCAGGTGCTTCGTTGAAGATGGTGGGCGGCCGGCCGGTGAACCTGTCCTCGTTGTACAACAAGACAAAAGCTGCAGATGGCCGCAGGTGAGGGGACCTCCAGCCAGGAGGCGTGGGCGGAGGAGCAAAGGCGTGCGAGGGGAGCCGTCACCTCCTCGGGACCGTGAGCACGAGGACGAGCAGGAGCGGGACGAGGCCGAGGACGAGGTGATAGCTCCCCGCACGGACGAGGACGAGGCAGGGAGGAGGGGAGGAGGAGGAGGAGGAGGAGGAGGAGGGGCGCGGTGGGTGCTGGTTCTACTTCTTCCGGTACCTCGTCGAGTGTGTACTTACGCGGTCCCGCGAGTCTCCCTGCATTATCACACCCGACGAGGCGGCCGTGATTCGCCTGAGGGCCAAAAGTAAGTAACTTCCATGGTATTACTATTTCATATGACATATTGGGAATTGAATTGTAAACTAATGCTATTGGTTAACCACTTTTCAGGAACTAGTTGGTTGTGGTGCCGGGTGAGCACTCGCGCCCACCAAATAACGTTCTGGGTCTTCTCTGTAAGACGCACTACCCTGGCCTGGTGACGTACGCCGGGAATGAGGAGCCTCCCCGGGCGTTCGAGCACTTCGCGGTTGCCCCGCATCCGAACATCAAAACAAGGCGGCGCGTGTCTTGCACGAGTCCTGGGTAAGTCTTTCATCCAACCCTAGCAATCTTAATGCATCAAATTTATTGCACTTATCTTCAAATAAGAAATTGACCCTTTATGTTTGCGTGTAGACTTTTTACAAATGCGAGGAGGGATACGAGGATAGGGCCCAGGCATGTGTCACTAGGGCCTGCAAGAAGCTCGTCACCGACATTCACTACGAGGCGCGTCTCCAGGCCATCGTCAATTACCATGGCATCATCCTTGGGGAGAAGGTCACCAAAACACAAGCGAGGACGATGACGTTGACTCGGGACCAGTACCTCGCGGTATATAAATGATATGATCTTTCAGTTTACACATGTCTACTTTGATCTACCTATATGTGAAATTGTGACGTGCAGGCTTGCCCCTGGTGGTGCTCCAGCCACCAAGACTGCTGGGAGCAGATCGTAGACAGGTGGTGCGGTCCGGAGTGGGAGGAGACCCACAACGCTAAACGGGAGTGCCGCTTGATGATGCCCGGCGTATCGCACCATCAAGGCGGCCGCAACCTCGCCGGATACGCAAGCGCCTGGGTAAGCTAAGTCGATGATTCTTCCCTCACTAACTCGTGATTCTAACTCGTGGTCATTCCTTCACTACTCCGTTTCTTGCAGTCTCAGGCCCATGGAGGCGCGCCTTGCCCCATCTTCAAGGCATTTGCTATGGCGCACAAGGGCAAGGCGTCGTCCGACGCCTCGCACAACCCGGAGGACCCGCCCGAGGCGTACACCAACGCCCGGCGTGCACAGCCGCCTCGGCGAGTACACGTCCGCGACGGGACGGTACACGGCGAGGACTACGATCCGAGCACCCGGGACCTTGACCCGAGAGATCGTCATGAGGGTGGGCGGAGGAAAGAAGCATGGGCGGTGCTGGATGGGCGGCGGCGTCATCGACTCGGCCTCGACTCCCACTCTCTCCCAGCTGCGAGCACGAACACGGACGCAAAAAAGCGTGCCCATACGCCCACGGCCGCCCGGCTTCCACGGCTCGCTTACGCCACACTCGAGGTAATTCCTTTTGTTGTAAGCTTCAATCGATGACGTTTCAATTATTCTAACTCCACCTTTGCATTACTGCAGGCCAGGATGGAAGCAGAAAGGAGGGAGGCGTTGGAGCGGCACCAGGCGGTACAGGCCCAGCTCGAGGCCGAGAGGGCCGTGCGTGAGCGGGCACGAGGCGAGGATGGCCCAGCTCATCGCCTTCGTCGGCCCGGATGGGGGGCACGTTCGGGGATGGAGCTCCCACAACGATTCTTGGCTCCCGATGGTGCGGCCTCGGCCTCGGCCTTAGCCTCGGCATCCTCACTTTGGGACTCCCCAAGTATAAATGTGTATTGGTTTCGTTCGAACTTTGGTCATCACACGTACTAACCCGGTCTCTTTTGTGCGGCCTCGGTCGGCGGGTTCAAACAACCCGGCTTGGCCTACGACGCAGCGATCGCCACGGCCTTCACCGGGGGCGGGGGTGGCCAAGTTGGCGAGTGGACGGTGAGTTGGCTCCCGTCCGGATTTGTGAGTTGGCCCTTGATCGCCTCGCTTCTCTATTCAATAATGCACTTGGTCCTTATGAGGTTTCGAGACATTTGTGATCGGATTGTGATCGAATTTATGATGTCTTGTGATGTGATGTGATCGGATTACGATCGGATTTGATATATGTGATGTGGTTGTGATATATGTGTTGTGGATGTCTTTGTGGATGTGATTTATGTGATGCTTATATGATATGTGTACTGTGTATGTGATATATATGCTTTGTGTGTCTTTGATTTAACGGAAAAATAAATTAAAAAAAAATTTATGGTCACTTTGCCGAGTGCAATGACAAGGCACTCGGCAAAGTGACCATATTTGCCGAGTGCTATGGTCAATGCACTCGGCAAAAAATTTTTAAAAACCAGAATTACATCTTTGCCGAGTGCCCACGGAGGGAGGCACTCGGCAAAAGAATTTTCAAAAAAAAATTTCTTTGCCGAGTGCTCAGGAGGAGGCACTCGGCAAAGAATTTTTTTTTAAAAAATTAATTCTTTGCCGAATGCCTATGTCGGGGCACTCGGCAAAGAATTTTTTTTTTTAAAAAAATTTATTCTTTGCCGAGTGCCATGTTTAGAGGCACTCGGCAAAGCCGCCGCCGTCGATTTTTTTCGCCGCCGTTAACGGCTATTTTTCTTTGCCGAGAGCCACGTTTGGCACTCGGCAAAGCCTTTGCCGAGTGCCCGACAAAAAAGCTCTCGGCAAAAGAGCCCGTTGGCGATGGAGGCTTTGCCGAGAGCTCTTTGCCGAGAGCTACACTCGGCAAAGCCTTTGCCGAGTGCGTTTGTGTCTTTGCCGAGTGCCTGGGGCACTCGGCAAAGAACTGAATTCCTGTAGTGTAGAGGCGGCTGTAAATTGACCCACGTTTAAAAGATATCTAGTTGCTGAAAATCAATTTTCCAATAGTGGTAGCGGCTGAATGTAAACTTTGGATAGATTGATGCACGATGAATAAGTTCAATAAAGACAAACTTGGCTACGTTAAGATCAGTCATTGAAGTTTTTTACTGCTACAAGCATACATTATAAAACAATTCACATGGCCGCCATATTTCCTATCTGTAGTTAGTTCTGCCGAGTATTTTAAGAATAAAACAAACTTATCTACGTACTGATTAGTCATTAGATTTTTCTAGCGCCACAACGGCGTGTCCAACGTCTCTATCTGTAGTTGTTCTAATAAGAATCTTATAGACAATAGATGCCACAACATCTATACAGATGATAACAAATAGGTCTGAACGAAAAGCTTGAAGTATATATTATTATTTTGCCTGGTTCAATTTAACCTAGATGATTGAAGCCATCTCGAGATGAAGTGAAGCTGGAGCACATAGCAATGGCCCAACAATCTTAGCCCATCAATATGCACAATCCACAAGCCGCTCAAAATCAAAAACTTCAGAGACTTTGAGGGTCAGTTCACTGTATACATTAGTCCGTATTTTGACATGTACATTAATTTTATCTTCTTTTTGTTGCAGAGCCACCCTAGCGGCGGGGTGGGGCGGCTGCCCCAGCTACCCGTGCGGTCGCGACAGACCCCGGATCCCTGCTTCTTCCTTATCTCCGGCCTCTGGCCTCAAGCTGAACGAGCGTCGCAACAGCGGCAGGCCAAGAGCCCACGAGAAGGCCCAACCGTGCGTCCGTCCACTCAGTAACCATGCAACCATCCAACTGAAGCCCGGTAAAGTCTCCCGTTTCCATCCGGAATTCCCATCTCCAAAGTCCAACCCTTGCTGGCACGCCATGCCAAGTACCAAGGACTGCCGCCGTAGTCGCCCGAGCGGCCCAGCGCCAGGAGCAACCGCAGGTCTGCCGCGGCAGCTGGCAGGAGTAGCACCGGCCATGGGCGAATATCCGGTCACGCGAGTACGCGAGCAAGAGGCAGAGCGGCCCTTTGGTAGCCAGCTAGGGCCAGGAGTGACCGGCCGTGGGTGCAAACCTTAGCAAAGCGTAGCGGCAGAGCGGCGATGGATGGAGGAGAGGAGACATCTTGTGCTATTTATCCTTTTTTTTTACCATATTTCATTAATTTGTTTGATTGTACCTTTTTTTTAGAATTGCGTGATCTATACGGTGTGATTTTGTCTATATAATTTTTTTTTTGGTTCAGTTTGTCATTAGCATTCGCCCCACCTATAATTTTTTTTCTGACTCCGCCACTGCTTTGTTACCAGTATAGTGTCTTATATAGGCTTATTACATAGTGCTCCAAGCACGCCTTGTGCAGTATTAGCTAGTACACTAGCTTTATATTTGTTTTAGACGCAGTATTAGCTAGTCGCGCTAGCTTTATATTTGTATTAGATGACGCATGCAGTTTTGCATTATCAATGAGAATTGTATGCATTCAAACATTATTTTAGCAAACTCAGCTTGTATATGGAAAACAACATAACACCATTCATTATCTATAGTTATCATTGATTTGAATGTCGATTTTTATAATCTTTACTTACTACAAATCCAAAATAAACTATATTTGAAACGATTTGGGGGGTGGGGGGTGTGGTAAGGAACTAAGGATGCATTGGTTTCATCTGTTAACTAAAAGTTGCTGAAACCAAACACCTTATCAATATTAATATTACCGCGGACTCATTCAATTATGTTTAGTCTGACCAAAACGCTGATGACAATGACTTCTCCAATTGTCCGTAACTCCGTACCGCCACTGCCGCTTATGATATCCCCATGTCCCGTCGTCCACGAGTTGCAGTGGAAGCCTTGCATCAGCCATCAGGAAGCAACGACAATGATCCTCGTCATCCTGCAGCTCCTGCTCATTCTAAGCTTGGCACCTATGGTGGCCACCCAACCCTGGCAGATATGCGGCACCACAAACTACACGGCCAACAGCACATACGAAATGAACCTAGAGGTCCTATCGACCTCCTTATTCACAAAAAGCCTCGACTCCAGCGGTCTGTTCGCCAAAGTTTCCTCCGGTGCTGTCCCGGTCACCGTCTACGCCGTCGCACTCTGCCGCGGTGACGTGAACTCTTCCACCTGCAGCGCCTGCGTCGACGCCGCGTTCGAAGGTGCAAGGCAGCTGTGCGCGCTCAGCAAGGACGCGACCATCTTCTACGATAAGTGCCTCCTCCGTTTCTCTGATAAGGATATCCTCAACATGGACTCCTTTAGCCGTGTCAACACTTCGGCAACAGTCGATGGTGCGCTTGTCCTGATGAACATCACCTCGGAGCCCATGCTACCTGGTTGGGATAACAACAACAGCAACAAGGTCAGAAACTTCACCCAGCTCATCGAGAAGATGCTGAATGACACGGTAGCGCAAGTTTTCTACACGAGGAACACCTATGCTACAGTTCGTATGGACATGATGGACGACGGAAATGGAAGCACCTCTGTCTCGCAGCTCTACTGCTTGGCGCAATGCGCGCCAGACTTAATCGAAGATATCTGCTACAACTGCCTCACAAATTTCAGTGGCCTGGCCACAGCAAACTTCGCCGGGCGGAAAGGAGGACGAATTCTTGGTCTGCGGTGTAATTTAAGGTATGATACAAACAAGTTCTTCGCCGGTGAGCCGATGTGGAGCTCCGGATCGTCGAATGCTAGCTCTTGTTCCAAATCTGGCACCACAGCCTGTTCCGCCGCTGTTGCCATCACCAAAACCAGGCCAAGAGTATGAAGACTACTTGTCCTTTCTTTCCATGTAATTTAATATTTATTAACGGGAAAATGTTACTTTCATATTTTCCCTGGCACCATATCAAGCTTAGCAAACAATCGATAGAACCGATAGGCAAAGTTTTGGTTTTATTATGCCTTGGTGGCTCCACTACTTGCATTGTTTGCCTGCGTTATTGCTTCGCTCGGATTGAGAAGGCATATAAAAGGTCAGCAAATGTGCAGTATAATCTTATGTGTATCAGTATACAAGGAAGCTAAATTAACTGAAAGTATTACACTCATTTTGGGACTAGAAGGAAGGACTTCAGAATTCACAGTATTTGAATTCTCTCAAGTAGCAGAAGCCACAGGTAATTTCTCAGAAGAAAACAAACTTGGGCAAGGGGGCTTTGGTCCTGTATACAAGGTAAGGGAAGGATATCACAGGGATGAGCTCACAAAAAGAAAATCAATTCTTGCTGAGAAATAGCTTTAAACATTTTTGCGATTCAATCTACTTTAGCACATTATCACGGCAAGATTTTTAGCCAAGTGAAAAATGAAGTTTGAATCTGCATAATCGTTTTACCAATCAATCTCTTTTGCATTTGTCTCCAGGGTCGATTTCCTCATGGGCTGGAGATTGCAGTTAAGAGACTTGCTTCTCATTCAGGGCAGGGCCTGACAGAGTTCAAAAATGAAATTCAACCCATAGCGAAGCTCCAGCACACAAATCTGGTTAGGCTCTTGGGGTGCTGTTAACGGGGACTGGAGAAAATACTAATTTATGAATATCTTCCAAATAAAAGCTTAGATTTCTTCATTTTTGGTATTACTTCTCACTGTATCATATTTGAAAGAAAAACTTGCCCTGGTTGATTAAATCGAAGTCGCAATGGCTTTATCTTTAATATATCTATGTTCTATTAATTTTCAGATGAAACAAGAAGAGGCTTATTAGATTGGAATAAACGCCTAGTAATAATAGATGGGATAGCACAAGGACTTGTATATTTGCATAAGCACTCTCGCCTGCGTGTCATCCATAGAGATATCAAAGCTGGCAACATTCTCTTGGACCATGAAATGAACCCTAAAATTTCAGATTTTGGGCTTGCAAAAATATTTAGTACAAACGAAGCTGAAGGGAATACAAGAACTGGGACTGGGACATAGTAAGATTTTCTTATGATTTCGTCCATCTGAGATGTAAAACTGACAATATGTTGTCACATAAATGTTTCTAATATACATCCTTTCAGTGGTTATATAGCTTCCAAGATGCTTCTGAGGGCCTTTTTTCAGTCAAATCAGATGTTTTCAGCTTCGGTGTGCTAATAAGATTTTCTTATGATTTCGTCCATCTGAGATGTAAAACTAACAATATGTTGTCACATAAATGTTTCTAATATACATCCTTTCAGTGGTTATATGGCTCCCGAGATGCTTCTGAGGGCCTTTTTCATTCAAATCAGATGTTTTCAGCTTCGGTGTGCTAATGCTTCAGATTGTCCATGGAAAACGAACATTAAGTTTTCATCGACATGGAGAATTCATAAACGAACATCAAGTTTTCATCGATATGGAGAATTCATAAACCTTCTAGGACACATAAGTAATTTTATAAGGCTTATATGTAGTTATTCCTGTTTCTATACATCCCCGAAAAATGGTAGTCACAAAGTTTTGGGTGGTAAGTGGTAACACTAGCAGTGTCTTAGTCTATCCACTACTCACTACTAACAATAAACTGCAGAGTCTTGTTTTCCCTTTCGTTTGGTGACCATTGGAAGCAGTACCGAAATCATTAAGGTGGTTTTACATATTTTGATACCATACACTTTTGCAGGCATGGCAGATGTTGAAAGATGAAAGATGGCTTGAACTCGTAGATACAACATTATTGGCCACTGAATCTCATACACTAGAGATGATGAGGTGTATTAACATTGCTCTACTCTGTGTGCAGGAGAGTGCAGGTGATCGACCCACTATGTCAGAGGTTGTTGCAATATTAGGCAACAACACTCTGACCATACCTGAGCCGAAGCACCCAGCATTTTTCAACCTCAGGGTGATAAATGACGCTCTGCTCTGTGTGCAAGAGAGTGCAGGTGATCGACCCACTATGTCAGAGGTTGTTGCAATGTTAGGCAACAACACTCTGACCATACCTGAGCCGAAACATCCAGCATTTTTCAACCTCAGGGTGATAAATGAGAGACATCAACCGTTGTTGCATCCAGCGTTAATGGAATGACAATGTCCGCTGTAGACGGCAGATAGTTTTCAATGGTAGTCAATGGCAGTGGTTGTCCATTGAAGTGCTTTCTCTTTTTCATCTCTGAAATTGTATATCAACGTAAAAACAAGATAATTATTGTGGGTTCAATGGCAATGTAAGCCTTACGTGTGATTGCACCTTGCTCTAGATGTACGTACGTGCATAGGTCAATTCACATCAGGATCGGTGGAGCAAGGTTCTGGAAATTTAAAGGTATTAAATGGAAGAGAGGCACAGTGTTTTCTGAATTTCTCATTAGTGGGCAACTCCAGCAGTTCCCAATTCTCTTTCCCATAAAAACCTTCCATGGGTCCTGTTGTTCGAACATAACAGAATGGGGCAATGGAAAAGATCGGGAAAGCATTTCTGCTTCTGTTTTCATTTTATGGGCCTGTTTACATGGATACATTACTGATGTGGGCTGCCCTGTCTTCAGTGATTCATAAATCAAAATCTAGCATATTTCTGCTGCAACTGCTGAGCACAATAGAACATGGGTAATATTTGAACTAGTTGGTTGAAGAATGAAATCTGATCATCGAAGGTTTGGCCAACTTTGCATGATAGTGAAATAACATAAGCGTGATAATTGACATGATACAGGAGAGCACAAGATATGTATGACAAGTAAATTTTGTGTTCGTTTTGTTCTTATAAATATGAGTGCAGAATTTTTATACATAGCTTGAAATTTTCTAGAAAAATAAATTGCATGAAAAAAAAAGATGGTGGTGCAAACTGAAGAGCAATAATCATTGCACATGTTTCAATACCATTTCCTAGTCGCTGCGGTCACCCGAAGTAGATGTAGGAGAGGCATACACGATTGGTGCGGTGAGTCACTTGCCCCATACATTTGATAGAGAAGTAAGCAATGTGTGATTTACCTACTCATGAGGCAATGTGCAACAGGCCATCTATGTATTACAAGGAAATTTAACATTTTTCTCACTATACCACAACACCGTATCACTGTCGGACATCGGCGCTAAAAAGTTATATTTATTGATGGATGATCTGTCACTAAAGATAACTCTCAAACCATCTGTCGCTAATTGTACGTTTATCGATTCACAGTCTGTCGCTATATATATTTATATTTACCGTTAGTTTGTCTGTCGCCAAAGGTACTTGCATCATCATATTGTGCCGATAAAAAATGGTCCCACCTTAGTCCAGCTCGCATGCGAATTTTAGCCCAATCCACCGTGAGAGAGGGAAACCCTAGACTCTTCTATTCCACCAAATCCCAAATCACCGCCACCTGCTCTCTTCTCCCTCCCGTATCTCTCCCCAAATTGCCGCGCCAAGCCACGCCGCCGATCCCTGCCATCGAGTTCTTCCCTCCACCTCACAGATCCTTGTCCTCCCCGGCTCCTCTCTTCGTGCCCCCACTCCAGGCGCCTTCTCCTCGTCCAAGCGCGCAGCCATATACGAGCTCTTCCCGGCTGGTTGCATGCAGGCTGCTACGCCTGCTCTGGACGACTGATCGCTAGTCATGCTGGTCGCTCCTCGGTTCCGCATGGAGTACAACCAGATCCTAGTCTGGAACGTCCGTGGGCTAAACAGCCAGGCACGTCGCACTGCTGTCAGGGACATTGTGGTCCTGAAACGCGTCTCGGTAGTTTGTATCCAAGAAACTAAAGTCCATGACTTCTCTGTAACGATGCTCAATAAGCTGATGGGACCTGATTTCGATTACTGCTTCTTGCCTGCGGTGGGTGTTGCAGGGGGTGTTCTCGTTGGGTGGCGCAGGGACCTGTGGCGCGGTACCAACTTCAATACCGCGGCTTTCTCGGTCACGGTCTTGCTCCACCCTGTGGATGGTGCCGACGTCGCTGCGTTTTGGCTAACCTCTGTCTATGGGCCAACTGACCACTCTTTGAAGGAGGCCTTCCTCCAGGAGCTTGAGGGCCTGGCGTCTTCCTGTGCTGGTGCATGGCTGATCTGTGGCGACTTCAATTTGATCTATCAGGCTCAAGACAAAACAACGATAGACTGAACAGACGGCTGATGCAACGCTTTCGCCGCTGTATTGACGCTCTCCAACTATCTGAACTGCACCTTTCTGGCCGGCTGTACACCTGGAGCAGTGAAACCAGAAGGCCGACACTAGAGTACCTTGACCGCGCCTTCGCCACAGTCGCGTGGCTGGAGTACCACCCCTACTACAACCTCCGCTGTCGCTCCACCGACTGCTCTGACCATGCACCGCTGCTCCTGGTCCTCAGCATGGAGCCCTAGGCAAAGCCACGATTCCATTTCGAGTTGTTCTGGCCAAAGGTAGATGGTTTCTTGGAAGTGGTCGCAGTTGCATGGACTTGCCCGCTGCCCAATGTGGATGCTTGCAGGTCCCTAGATTACAAGCTGCGTAGTGTGGCCAAAGCGCTTAGAAGCTGGAGTGCCCATCGCATTGGCAGGGTTCGCCTACAGCTGGCCATTGCACGGGTAGTGGTCTATGAACTTGGCACTGCTCAGGAATCCAGGCTGTTGTCTAGCGATGAGGTGGAGCTGCGCCGTGAGCTGAAGGTGGCCGCGCTCGGACTAGCCTCCCTCTCCAGGACGATCATGCTGTCGTTTCCTCAAGGATGGTGATGCAAACATCAAGTTTTTCAACCTGCAAGCCTGTCACAGAAAGCGCAAAAGTTACATCCCATCCATTGTCTACGAGGGACAATCCTTTACAACAGAGGAGGCCAAGTCGGGTGCCGTGTTTGAGTTCTATGACGCTCTCCTGGGCACCAGGTTCTGGCGTCTCCACCGAATCGACCTGGAACGTCTGGCGCTACCACGGCTAGACCTTCAGGACCTTGTCGTCATGTTCTCCGAGGAGGAGATTGCCAGGGCAGTCCGGGATTGCCCAGCTAACTGCGCCCTAGGGCCCGACGGGTTCATTGGGAGGTTCTACAGGGCTGCCTGGCCAGTGCTGAAGAGTGACTTCTGCGTGACATTAAACTCCATTTGGCTGCAAGACGGGAGGAGCTTCTACCTCCTCAATGGTGCCTCCATGGTGCTGCTGTGCAAGGTCGAGGCGCCGGATAGTCTCAAGGACTATAGGCCAATCAGCCTCATCCATAGCTTTGGCAAGCTAGTCTCCAAGGTGCTGGCCATGTGACTTGCACCGTTCATGGATCAACTGGTCAGGATTAATCAAACGACATTCATCAAAGGAAGGCGCATCCACGACAACTTCCGCTCTGTTCAACTGTATTGTCGCTGGCTGCACGCGCGACGCCATGCTTGCATCTTGCTGAAGGTTGACATTGCCAAAGCCTTTGACTTGGTGGCTTGGCCGTTCTTGCTGGAGGTCTTGGAATGTTACGGCTTTCCAGAGATGGAGGGACTGGGTTGCAGCTTTACTTTCATCAGCAAGCACGAAGGTGTCTGTCAATGGCCGCCTGGGCCGGCGCATTTGCCACGCTAGGGGATTGCGGCGGGGCGACCCGCTTTCCCCTATTCTGTCCATGCTAGTCATGGAAGTCCTAAATGCGCTGGTGCACGATGCGGAGATGCGGGGCATGCTTTCGCCACTGCCGGGCCAGCACTACGGCCATTGTGTCTCCCTGTACACGGATGACATGGTCCTCTTCCTCCTCCCGAAACAGGAAGACTTTGCTTGCATCAGGGCAATCTTGGACCTATTCGCAGGCGCCTCGGGCCTACTCACCAACCTGGACAAGTGCCTCATCTCCCCCATCTGCTGCTCAGACGAGGACGTTCAGCTGGTCCAGCAGGTGTTCCCGTGCCAGTTGACCCCTTCCCGTGTCGCTACCTAGTGGCCTCGCTATCTGTGGTCCGGCTGCCGCGTGCAGAGGAGCAGCGCCTTGTCGATGCGGTGGCCAGGCGCATTCCGACTTGGAAGGCAGGCCTACTGAACACGGCCGGTAGGCTGACGCTCACTAAGGCGACACTGTCGGCCGTCCTGGTACACATGTCCATCACCTGCTGCCTATCAGCCTGGGCGTTGAAGTAGATCCATAAGCGCCGCCGGGCTTTCCTGTGGGCTGGAACGGAGACAGTGGTGGGGGGTAAGTGCAAGGTGGCATGGCCAGTCGTCTGCTCGCCGAAGTGCTATGGTGGTCTTGGTCTGCCGGACCTCCGTGTGCTTGGCTTTGCGCTGCGGCTAAGGTGGGAATGGTAGAAGCGCGATTCCACACAAATGAGGAATTTGTTGTTCCTTAATTCGAGCTCCACCAATTTTTTAAGACTGCCGATTCCACACAGGGACCATATGTCGGTGAAAGAAAAGATCATCTTCTCAAGCTCGCAACTGCTCCATCTTCAAACTTGATGTCGCGCATGCTGGTTCCCTGAACAAGAAAGTACTTGAGACGTGTAGGAATTGATCCTTGCTGAAGATGAGCTGTCTACCGTTGTATGCATTGTTTTGGAGCCGAACACAGTGTAACTTAGGATTTAGGAAGCATGGCGAGGTCCTTGAGATCACCATCATTGTCAAAATCTGGTAGTACTAAGAGTAAGCTTGGAATGTTCTTTCCTACCGTTGGCAAAGACATTAAGAAGCTCAACCCAGTGTGTGGCTCCATTGATGCTTAAGCTCCCAAGATGCTTAGTAGATTTTTGAGAGGAATAGTTGTGTTCTTCATTTTGTTGTTTCTTCTCATTGCTGGGACTACTGCTACTTGTGTTGGATATAGTGATTGAAAGAGACTGAAGGCACTCTTCCAGGTCACCTATCGCTCCAAGCAAATTACTAACGTGATTTTGCTTGTTGTTGATAAGCACACCAAGCTTCCTTAGTTGCCATAGATGTATTATGTCGTTCAACTCACTGCCATCCTCGGAAGCCTTGATGTTGGATAGTGCCTCCATGTTATCCATTTTCCTGATCTTGCTAGGAATCTGGACAGCTGAGAATGGCGACTCTGTTCCACTACCAGCCATGGCTGGACATGGATTGTTGTGACCACCAGCAAGCAGACGCTTCAGCTTCAGGAGTAGTACAACTCTTGTTGCATGCTCAGGTACCTGAATTTGACGGATATCCAGTACCTCTAGTTCATGGAGGTTGTTTATTTCAATGGGTAGATGATCAATATCTGTTCTCCGCAGGCTTAGATATTTAAGAAGTAATATCCTATTGCAGATGTCCCTGAGGTAGCGACGGTTCTTCTCAGCATTTGCAGCCTTCCAGATCTAGGACCTTGAGCAGTGGTAACTGAGGTGAGTACTTGGGGAGGTTCTTCACAAATTTTGTGATTCCTTCAGAGCTGCGGAATCAAATGCCGCTGAAGATGGAGAAGTGATGAGCCCAAAGATCTGACAGCCGTGCATCCAAAATGTGTTCTTTCTTGGCGATCTTGGTGATACAGCCATGGATTAAATCACCAACCAATGACGAACCGCAGTGGGCCAGTCTTCCTTGGTTACCAGACCTTCCGTAGCCATCGTCCTACTAAGGCTGACCGCCCAAATTTGTGGCCTTGAGGGAAGATAGCTAGGTACATCAAGCAGGTCTTATGTTCTCTTGGTAGATCTCTGTATGTGAACCTGAACATCTTAGTTCTTGTGGGCAATGATTTATCGGAATCCTGCAGGGCGTCAAGTAATCTTTTCAGTTCTTCGTTGCTCCTCTTGGGATTGGCAAACAATGCATGAGCGAACATCTTCATGCTGAATTCATGGAGATCACAACTATTCAGGATGTCATGGAGGATTTGTGTATTGCCAGTAGTAGCGCCGTCTTCACTTTTTGGCTGTCTTGTAAGCTGGAGCAAAATATCATTGTAGAAACCAACAATAGAATATGTTATTGGCTCCCTTGGTGGAAAACATAATTCTCTGGCCCTTTGGCTGTTTGTTATCACTACTGCAATTGCACTGCCGGTGGGGCAATGCAATAGGCTCAGGGCATTTCTTGTCTTACCCCACCGCGATATGTAGCCTCTCTCATCCTGGAGTACAATCAGGGCCTTTTTGTCCTTGAGGCAATTGTTAATCCTGTCCGCTATCCCTTTCATCAACAGCTGTACCTTGATCTTCCTTCTGAACTTGTACATCTTCTCCTTGGTTTCATTGATAGCAGCAGAGATGGCATCAATTTTCCAAGCGTGCTGTTTCTTGACAGCAGAGGAGTTTCTGCCTCCCAGCTTCTCCTGTTCGCGTATGGTGTCTAGCATAATCTTGTCCAGTGTCCCTTTGACCAACAGCCGTGTCTTGTTAGTCTCCCCCGGGGAACTTGGTTTGTTTGTCTTTGTCGTTGTTCGAAGCAGCAGAGCTACTGTTGTTTTCTGCTTCTGCAGCTTGAGCTTGAATTATCGTCGTGGTTCCTGTGGCTGCTTGTGTTTGTGTCTTGCCTGCGGATGCGGAGGTGTCTCTGTCTGCTGGTTGTGGCACCTGGCCGTCTCCCTGGGTGTAAGGAAGGCAGCTCCCCTATGATCTCCAGTGTAATCTTGTGGCTGTGAATGATCTCTTTGGCCTGCTGGTCCTTACCCAGTGTAGTTGCTGCACTGCCTTCCTGGTCCTTGTTGCCGCTGGCAGGGAACACCTTCCGCAGAATGTTCACGTATTGAACATTATCGAGAACAATATTATCCTCGGCCTTGTTACTTTGATTGTACATATGCAGTTTGAACATCTTAGCCGTCTCCATTGTGATGTCGTCCCAGGGTGATTTGTAAGATAATGTGCCCCCGTTCTATTAGTGAGCCGAATGAGAGCTTGGTGGAGTATGCCTAAGGAATCGTGTGAGAGGATATTTGATGAGGTCTTCAAGCTCCTGGTTTCTTCATCTTCCTTTTTCTTCTCTTCCTCCAATCTCGGTACCGATTTGATCAATCTTGTTGTTGACTTGCATTCCGTTGATTTTTGTCCAGATCTCATCTCTGATTTCACGCTTGAAATTGTATGGCGATTTTGGGGGCTGAGGATTGTTGGCTTGGCCTTTCTCGCATTCAAGAAGGATGTAGGAGAGGATCTCCCTAGGTAGTAGTGGAAGATCCCATGAGTAGTGGACATCAAGAGGTATATCCCGACTGTTTTGTCAAAATGGGTGGGAGCCATAGCCAGAGCTTCAAGTGCAATGGCGTTGGCATCCTCTGTGTCAGTTGCAACAATGGCGATGGATGGCATTGGCAACCCCTCTTCCTCATCGGATTTGGGTTGCAGCAGCGAGAGCCAGTTGATTAGCCTGTCGGTGCAGTATTTTTCTAGCGAGCGAGGCTGTAGAGCCCTTCGACGGGTATCAGAGGTCAGAGCTGTCCGCCAGCATCATCACCATTTGATTCTGACCGTCTTCTTCAACGTCTTCGTCTTCTGCTGCCGCATCAAGCGCAGCGGCGACAGATTGAGAAGATGATGATGCCGCTTTAGGTCCTGCCCCCTTGGTCCTGCCTGGGATCTCCACGCCGTATCTGAACCGCCGCTCGCCGACGTCGCGCGCGCGCTCCTTGAGCTCGCGCAGCCGGATGGCCGCGTTGTGCTGGGCGATGAACTTGTTCACCAACCACTTGGCCCACCAGAGATAGCGCCAGCGGCCACCTCTCGCACGGTACACCGCTGGGTCACCGCGCTGGTGGTAGAGGTCGATGCAGTTGCTGCAGGCATGGGCGAGGTCCCAGACCTGCCTCATCCATGTCTGCACCTGCTCGTCGTGGCCGCCCACTGGCGGTGCCGTCCTGGCCAGGTGCTCCAGCTGGAAGCTGTTCATGCTCTCCATCTCCTCCTTGATGAACTCCACGTCATTCCTAATGCGCCCAGCAGCTGGGCCTCGTTCCGGAGGACGCCCAGCAGCGAGCTAGCTCACCGCACCCGACGCGAGCTCAGCCATGGCAGCACTAGGATGACGCGCCGTGGCCGGTAGCCAGCAGCTGGCTAGCCTTAGCTTAGTTCTAGCTTAGCTAGGACTAGGAGCCTCACCATGGCGCTTTGGGTGGTTGGTGATCGGAACGCAGCACTACTATTTCCTTGAAGAAATGCTTGTCGAGAGGTAAGGTAATGCTAATGCCCTGGCTAGCTAGATTCTATTCTACTCTTTTCTTCTGCGCAAGGCAAGCACATGGTCCGACGTACTACGCCCAATGCCTTTATTTTTTTTTGCTTGCTTTTTCGCCTTGCCTGTTCTTGCATCTTTTCACGCAACGGATGAGCAGCAGACGAAGGAAGGCATGGGATAAACTTCGCGGGGCAGAACCCTTCCTCCTTTTTTTAGATAAAGGTAGGGATGAAAACGGTATGGATATTTTCGATCGTATTCGAGACCGAATTCGTTTAGAGGGGTTTTATCCGTTCGTATCCAGTCGGACATTCAACATCGGTATCGTATCCGTATCCGAATACTCAAATTGCATATTTATGATGTCGATATCAATCCTATCCTTATCGGCATGATTGATACTATCCGTATTTGAATCGAATCTGGACAAAAATATGA